>JAODUP010000036.1:700000-962764 GCA_025642065.1 Paralvinella palmiformis
CCCCCCCCCCTTACGGACCGGACCGCCCACTTTACGAGGCTCGCTGGACGGGCACAAAAGGTACCAAGTCCGCCTACAATATGCCGGGATAACCACTACCGGTTTCGGGTACTTCTTACGGTGGCCGAATAGTGCTCGAAACGATGGCAGCTCCATTGGGAACGATTCTTCGGCGTTCCTCATTGTTGTTTTCGGGCAGGATAAAAGACATCAGGTACCAATAGCCGTTTTATGTCCAGGGGCGTTAATAAACTACCACAGTGCCTCGGGTTATACGATGGCACGTTACAAATGAGACCGAAGTCAGGATGTATTGGACTCTGGCGACAGTTTATGGATTGATGTTTCGGCGACCGCTGTAGCAGGTAAACGTATTGATGTTCGGAAGGAGTGGCGGAGGAGATAAACGGTCGGCGTCACGGACGTTTGTTAATCAGGATGAACACGCCCGATTGACTTAACATCCGTCGTTGGCCGGCCTACGTAACGCCTAGACAAGATGGCAGATGATAGCACCGAGGAACCTTTGTGCCTCTCCCGTCAACTCTACGTAGCGGCGATGTTGCAACGCCCCCATCCGGATGAATCCAACCAGGAAGGACCAGTCGCCGAAGATAAATAAACTAGCTAGTTAGGCGTGGCTAGGTGGCTGGCAGAGATCGGCCGGACTCAAATCCAATTAGGTATGCCATATGCTTCAGGTTGACATCATCTCGCGTTGGCCAACTTTGAGACAATGCCATTCGTTCCCGGCACGCTAGCACGTTTGCAATTGGCACGAAAGAAAAAAAATACAGAACGATAAGCGGGGGGGGGGGGGGGAGATCAAGAGCAAGATTAATACTTCTGCAAATCTCGCTATGTGGGGCATCACTCATCCATGAAACTAGAGAATAAGTTTCCTCTGGATCCGCAAATATTTTCATCTGAAATATAACACCGGCAACGTCTCTAGAAAAATCAATCTAATGCCTTTCAGGCAAAGAATGGCAGGAAGAATGCTTTCGTGCATTACTGGGTTATTATATTAACAGCATACATAGGATTGCCGTCAAATGGGGCTCGAACAATTTGTTATATAATAATGTACGAGATACCATCTATATGAAAAGGCCAACCGCCTAAACGTGGTACGGGCATTCATACTGAAAGGTTTATAATGTTCAATGTGTTATCTATGGTGACGATTTACGTACACGATCCATTATCTCGTAATGGAAGAATCGCTCAAGATGTCATTGTCGTTGTAGATATTAAAATAGCTAATCACAGTTTAGTGGACAACGAGGGACAATTCGGTGAAAGCTGACTTTAATGGTTTAGCTAAATGATGATTGTTCTTTGTTGGTCTGGTGCGAAATAAGGAATTATTAGAGTCAATTAGAGCCCTTACTGAAGGTCGTATCACATCGAATTCCAATTATTTTTATAACGTCTCTTGTTGTACACCGTCACCCCCCCCCCCGATTTCAATCGAGGTTTTAGTATATGCTATTGGCGGAGGACTTGATCTGTGGTAAGATTGGTGCAAGTAGAAAGCCTGTATGGGTGTAATATCTGCATCGCATTGGCAAGATCATATCTAGGCACTATATGAAATAGGATCTAATGCTTATAAGTTCTAAAGACCATGCCGCGTAGCTCAGTCAGAATTTAACCAGACAAAAGCAAGCCATTTATCAACACCAAACAGTCCCGGATCAGAAACACCTGTACTAATTTTAGGGAAATGTGACGACTGAGAGGGGACGATATATAGAGAACGAAACAGATGGGGACGATTTGATAATGTGCCAATCAGCGACTTGATAGAAAACGGACGGCTGAAAATTCGATGCGTACTAGAAATCGATTTTTGTTTTAAACATAAGGATGAATTTAAATAAAGGATCACCACACTGGGGAACATTTAAAATTGACCATCTGGAACGGAAAGAACCGAATATTCAGTATCCAGATGTGTTCGACGATGCGCAGTGAATATAGTTACCGCATACATTTCCAACGAGCCGATCCTTAAAGTAATAATACCGGATAATATTTAATAATCAGATCACAAAATAAATGTAAATGTTGCGGATTTGTGGCTACTTTTATGCACAGGGTAGGCTAAAGGGGCCGAGCGACTACCAAAGGTAATAAGGCGAAGTGAAAGTTGAAACACCCATCTGACATAGCCCTGCCGGGGTTTGAACCCAGGTTCTATAAATCTGTGGCCAGCCGCGCTACCAGTTAGGCCACGGAGGTGACATTTTTCTCTCGTCTTACCGCAGTTCGCTATCTTGCCTATGATTTATATGGAATTTAACCGAAGCCAAATACTTGTGTATGAGCAAGCCGACGTGTGATCCCGAAGGGCGTTGGTCCGAAGGGTACAGCGATAGCCCCCCCCTCTCCTGGTGTTCTATGAAGCCCATTGGTCGGCCAGAACCCTCAACCGCTAAGACAGAAAGCCGAACAGCATTAATCGCTCCGGGATGTTTACGTCTATCTCAATCGGTCTGTCGAAAATCTGTCACGTATGGAAGTCAACCGACCAACTGGATCAATCCGTCCTCATTACAGTCATCACCTGGGCCAGCTAAACGCCGAGAAGGGCCGATCATTACTACTGCATTTTACTACTGCCACCTACCGACATCAATTACGAAACCCGGATCAGAGACAATCCGCCAAATGGCCAATTTCTGGTTTGGCCGACTTATTGCTCTTTGATCTCCGCCACTCCGTCGTCTAGTAACACTCGTATCATCGACAGATGGCGTCGTGATACTTGCTCTCCTCTTTCGGCGGAACAGCTTTAAGTGATGATCGAAATCCGAACGGCACGCGCATACGATCTGCCCTTGAGCGTAATATACGGTATAAGTCTTCCGGATACACTTGTTCGGCATTCCGCGCCTAGTCTGTTGGTGTCTGATTCTCAACCTGTATTATCGTCCACGTGGAACATATTAGTGAAATCTCTTGATAAATTCGAAACAAGATTTCGCTACTGATGATGAAGGTGAGGTGGATTGCGATGATGCAGGTGATGGTGATGGATATGTTACTGTTGTTGTTGTTGATGATGATAATGATGCGGATGATGATTCAGGTGATGAAGAATTGCTTTGATTGCGCCCTCTTCGTAGGAGGAAATGACATCACGGGCAGACGGCCATGATGAGCTGTGCTACCACTTACCCAGGGAACATCATATGACGAGATTACGCTACAGCTGGGATTACAGCGTCATCGCTAACCTACTTGGCCGCCCGACGTCGCCATGTGCCGACCAGATAACCCGAGACGCGCCAAATCTGATCATCCACTATATTTTCATCCACTTTATGAGAGGTCCGGCTACAAATGGCGTCGGGCTAATACGGAGATCCCGAATCCTTAATCATTATCCGGACAGTCAATTATCTGGATAGGATGTTGTCCCGAATAAATGACCGTATCTCGTTACACGCATTATATAGGACGTCTGATGACCTAGTTATTGAAACGGCGGTATCCCGAATCTTTTAGAAAATATCCGAGCTATTCGTCTGCCGAACGTGTGTAACTTAATAAAGGTCAAAATGGCACATCCGCTGCTAAACCATGAACCTCCGCGAGGCCATGCGGTCAAAGAGTATGTCTGGCCAACGTACGCCGTCTTAATGCGATCTGCATGCATCCTCAGCTGATCACATCTGGCTAGTGTACACCGTTTTAGATCGTTGTGCCATGGCACAAACTACGGTGGAAAATGGTACGCACAGAGATTGCACAATGTATGCCTTCTTATATTGCGTAACGGTAAACACAACTGGGTATCGCCGTGTCCGGTTAGCGCATTCTAATTGATGGTGCTAGGATCGTTAATGTTTCTGTAGTATGGTAAATTAAATATTACTTCGCATTGCGCCTGACTGGAACATTTGGCATTTGTCAAAGACTACAAGTGATTGTTTTATGCCTTCCCCAGTGTGTTCTGTTCCGGACAAAAGGTAGTGCTGAAGCGTTACGTCGGTACGACGTGCAATGTTCTTATCCGTTATACAAGGATATGGCCAGCCGCGAAGAATCATGAATTCCATACGAAATAAGCCACTAGCCCATTAGCTACACAATTTTCTGCCACTAAATGTCACTAAAGTCGTCTATTTAGTAATAATTCTGGCGTACGGTGCTGCTAGGATGCACTACACTCAAAATGCCTTTATAACATTGGTGTACTGGGGGCGGGGGGGATCTTCAACGTAATGGTACAACTCGAAGCGTGCGACGTCATCTGATGGCTACCATGTATGCCAAAACAATTTTAAGTAGTAGTTTCGGATGGTGGCTTTCTTGACCAAAGAAATACTTGAAAACATTAGACGTTCACTTTTCTAGAATCATTTGAATACTGAAGGGCTCTTGAATGTTACAATCTACGGAAGTAAAAGAACCTTAATTAATAAAAATGCACTACACCAGCTTTGTCGTTTCAACAGGTTTTTCTGTGTATTAATTTATAGATCTGTAGCACTAGCAACTTTTGGAGACGAATGACTTCTTTCTGCGGTAAAAAACCTAACTTATAAGAAATCTCCGCACACCCACTTACCTTGAGTCATATACCATGCTAAAGTACAGCGCCTTTGTCATCCGGCCCTCCCACAACCTGGCATTTGTATACAATCCAAGATAATGAACGTCCTTTATATCAGCAAATACTTTAACAGGTTCCAGGTGGTCCAGCCTGTGTACTTCTTAGCTCACAAAGTAATCCTGTCGTTGCCGATAAGCCCGCGGAAAGCCAGTCTGAAATTATGTTACATCTGACGTAATATCCGGTTTCACGGATGTTCCATGTATGCGGCGAAATGATCGTTGCCAGTTGTAATCTGCATTCTTTAGCCAGCTCCGTTGAGATCGAATTGGTCACTTTTTTCCCACCCTCGAACTTTTGTCCATCCCACGAATCACCGCTCATTTTCTGATGACATTCCGTCCCCGAGATATCGTCAACACGTACTTTCAGATAGTTTGGTCATTTTGTAATGTACTTCTCACAGTTTGAGAGCACACATCTCTCTCTCTCTCTCTCTCTCTCTCTTCTTTCACACACATCAGTGGATATAAGGATGTGCGTAATGTATTCTCTATGCCCACTTATACACTCCGCTGTCAGTGAGATGAAGTTGTGGCTCGTTCCAATGCACCATTCATTCCTTCGGATGCCGCGGTCGGTGAGAAGCACGCTGCCTTGTAACCGCCGGCCAGGCCTCGTGCCATCACTATCCTTCTCGGTCCCGGCTTCATACAATTGGCCGCGGTGAGGTGTTCCAGGAAGGATGGAGCCCATTGCCTTGGCGCTTGCTCCGACTGCTGCCAGAACATCGTCGCTCGACTGTTGGTCCGAGACAGCGCAATCTGGGTGTGTACGGTTATTGATACAAATTGTTGTAGTTGGCCGGTCTTAAATGAAAATTGTCAGCAGTACTTATCTGGTATTCGTCGGGGGCGTGCTCTCCGCGGGGAGTTGAGTAATTAGCCTAGGCCGGGCAACATGGAATAAATGAAGAACAGCTATGGCAGGAGAACATGACCCGCCATTAGGAGGAGACAACGGCTCGCTCTATATGCTATATATCATATCTGCTCGTATGTGGGTAGATGAGTGAGTGAACCGTATACATTCATCTATTATCCGCATACGTAGATGTTTATATGATAGATACGTACACACACAACAATTAACCGCGCGTGCGTATATGTAGGTGTCTGTGTCTGTTATGACGGATACTCATAGGCCAAACTCCCCTCACCCCCGCTTAGATGTGGTGGGCGGCAGGCCGCGGTTACCTTTGTCCTTGAAAATTGTAACTACACGTATAAAACGGAACCAAAATACCACATAATTAAAATTAATGATCGACTCGTTTTGTTCAGTCATAATTTTCAAAGTAAACCTTACATTCGCTAAGTTTTGCATATGTAATGAAACCTGGCATGTATAGCTGGCATGTTCTTCCGATATTGTGGTGCTTTGATAAAGCTTTGTGCCCATTAATAGATGACAATTGATAAATTATTATACATTTATTGTAGCATTAACGTTTAGCTTTTGTTTACTCGAATAAAACTATGAAAATTCATGCATATAAAATATTTTCTTTATATGAAAATTCCTATTTAAAAAATAACCGTTATTACGGAGAAACAAGTGATCAATGGATAAATACAATTCAAACAATACAAACGGTTATGTTATATCATATTATATTATATTATAAGAGTAGCTGATTTGCTTAGCTTCGACCCTGGTCACATCTGGAATTATATGTCCGAGGGGCGACTCCTTAGGGAAATATTCAACAAACACAGCTATGAGTCGGATTCGAACCGGCACCCTGGAGGTCTACTAACGCAGCTCTCTAACAGCTGTGCTATATTGAAGCCCCCTCTGAAGTGACGTAATAACATGGGCGATAGCAACGAGGCTAAGATGTCAGGTAATGATAACCTAATTTTCCAAATATTAATGGCTATTCTTGGTGAGTAATGCCAGATTATCGACGAAACCGTGTTGTTACAGGTCTGAGAGTACCGAATGTGGCACCGACATATAAACCGGAAGTTCGACTACCGCATTTCATGGGTGCAGCGATAGAGCTCAGATCATTGGCCATTCTCAAGGGCATATCATCTGACTGCTAGACATAAAAAGACTAATTATGAGATGATCAATTCGGTGGAATACCGAATCAGCAGCTTGCCGTGTCTTTGTTCTTTTGGTAACTGGACACTCGGAAAACTGAAATGGGTGATTGAATTTTTGCGATAATTAATTATGTGTGTACATGTGTGTGTGTGTGTCCGTGTGCATGCTTGCGTGCGGGCGCGTTTGTATATGTGTGTGTGTTTGCGCGCGCGTGGGTAAGTGTAACAATGTGTCTTTTCTGCGTGCATGCGTGTGTCAGGATTCTGTAAGCGCGCGCCCGTCGCCGGAAGTGCATGTCCGTACGAAGGCCCGTCGTACATTGTAATACGAGTCATTAATTTCCGATGCCAAACCGGATCATTCTCGGACAATACCGTCCCGTGTTGTCAGACACTTAGCCACAGACACGCAATCACAGTAAGTGTTATCATAAATCAGTCTGCCACATAGCCAACTTGGCCTCGTTATTACTACTTATCAGCCATATCCTACCCGGTAGCAAATGTCTTTGCCATTATCACGCTTTGTCTTCTCATTCGTTGCCGCTACTACTGGGGCAGCCCTTCATCGGATTCCTTCATCACACAAATCACGTCGGATTCGAATTATATGGGAGTAATGTGCGGAGTTATATTGAGGCATCGCAGGGAGCACGGAGGAGATGGGAGCTGTGGTCATCTTAAAGATGACATGATCGGGTTGTTGGCGTTAACCCGAGATGCGCGTATATTGACGTGTGTGTGGTGAATTTGTGTGTGTTTGTGTGCGCAGGTTCGCGCGCGTGTGTTTTAGCAGAGTGGGTGAGACTCTATAATATAAACTCTTGGTGATTCATCAGTGCGTGAAGGCAGCAAAGCGACTTTTCATGTTGAAGCATGTGTAACATCACACAAGCCACCACTTGCGACTTATGCTTACATACGAAAGACTGCCGTATACTTCGATGTAATTTACTTAAAAGGTAAACTAAATTCCTCGTGAACGAGGGTAAATAGAATTGGTAATGGTCGCAATTTATTTCATATTTTGGTATAGATAGTCGCACTAGTAGAAATCCATTACGCGGTCTGATGGAGCAAGGCGTGACTAAAGTTCAGTGTAAGTTACAATGGTGGCTCAGCGTCCTTAAGTTTTTAAACACCCCAGTGTTCCCAGCTATAAGTGATAAATGATACTGATCCTAGAATAGGTTTCGCGCTCAAAATATGAGAACTGCATACTACTGAGTGTGTTGAGGAATTACAAGAATAATTAATGAGTATCCTATGCTGCTAGTGATTGCGCTAAAAGGTCGCGGCTGTCGACGGCCTTGAATTGTTTAGTCCCGGTGCTTGTCACACCTGGGACATATAGCCGTGAGGCGTTTGTATACATCATCCGCTGATGAGACGAGCCACTCTGTATAAAAATGACAAACCTATTGTTCAGGATTTGGATCGACCAGTCAAGTATATAAATTATGTTATTTACATACTAACACAGGCTAGATTTGGATGGCAAAACTAAATCCTAGTATGTAGTATGACCTGGTTTATTGTAATTTCGCTATACTTTTCCCATACACACCACGCAAGATGGGTTTCCTCGTCTCTGATATATGACCTACCATCGTGAAGTGGCATTCATTGTTCGGCAGAACTTGGGTTACTTTTCTAAACAAACTCCTAACAGATTCCTCATTTAGAAATCCCTAGAGGGAAACGACTGATTGCATCTCAACGGCAACGCGTTGGCAGAGAGAAAATTAGATTGGAAAGTTTTATTTACCTTTAATTACCTCCGTCGTTAATTAATATTTTCGGCTCGTTTTTGAATGGAAACTGTCTAAAGGAACTAGAAATGATTTAAGCTTTGTAGAAAAAAAGCTGCAAATTTTAAATTACCTTTTTTGCGATGATGGAAAATGAATGCCGGATTTGATAGCCAGTTAATAGAATAGTTCTCACTCTTGGCAAGACAAACAGTTAACAGTGAAATTGATTCTTTTAAAACAGACGACCCTTCAGCACTTTGATATCGGTAGAGGCTGGTAGTATTTTTCAGCGTAGCGCTCTCATCACGTGTCCGGATCCTGAATTAAGCCACTGGCCCTTGGAACAGAGACAGCTAATAAGCGAAGCATTTCGTTTGAGAACCAGCATCAATCCTCGTACCGCGTGGCCCTAAACAAACATTGTGATGTTTAGCTATATATTGAGTTGGTATTGGGTGATGACAAGTGTGTCTCAGCTGTAGATAAGTGACTTTCAACGTTCGTCTTCTCTGTCCATCTATCTGCTATAGTGATAATGCTCTACGGACAACGAAAAGACCATAATGCATTTCATTCTCGTAATTACTGTAGCGAAATTGGTATAAAGGTATACAAAACAAATAGATAGGTAAATAAGAAGCTATAAATAGAGCATGAGATAGACAGATAGATAGATAGAGAGAGAGAGATAGATAGATAGATAGATAGATAGATTGATTGATTGATAGATAGATACGAAGATAGATAGACAATGGTAGATGGATTGAGTGAGTGAGAAAGCGAGCAGCCCAGCAAAGGGATAATTGTATAGACTACAAGCGTAAATAATTGGAAGTTTAATAGATCTACATGTAATAAGAATATCGTTTCCCTATCTATCTATCTATCTATCTATTTATCTATCTATCTATTATAGTTACTAAGTAAATGAATTACTGAATGAATGTGTTAGTCAATTAGTTCAGTGAGTAGGTGAGTGAGTGAGTGGGTGGGTGAGTGAACATCAAGCCTTCCTCGATAAGTACGAAGTAGGATACTGAACACAATGCATTTTTGTGTTATTACCGTCCTAATTGAGTGTGATTATTGTAATATTAATAACATTGTTAATAAAAAGTATTATTAATAACATTAATAGGACAACGAACTTCTTCAAATCAATCCGTTCCTTTTCTTCTCGTTCCAAAAACTGATTAAATTTAATTGCTTTATTAAACGACGCTCCTAATGAATTGAAACTAAAGAAGTGGAACAAGTTTTAATTTTTATACGAACAGAAATTTCAATATCGCTACAAATTCCTGATACAAATCAATCACTCCGACACAGAACAAATAGTAAATAAATCTACGCGAACTTACTAAAATCTGACATAGTTCCACAGTGATGTCCTTCTCCTACAAACTAATCTTCAGCTCGCCCACTCTTCAATATCAGTCACCTGATATCAGTCGAGCTTTAGTTTTTTTAGGTGCTGCACCATTGTCCTGGTATATCGCCGTATTATACCGAATTCGCTGTTTAAGGGGATCATGTCACATACTTAAAGATGTTGACATTTTCTTCGAGATCGTCTGCTTAACAACTCGAACTCTTACATCGGCGGTTAGAAACAATCTGTATGCCGTATTTAATGTTTCAAGACCTGCACGTCGTTTCAACCTAACACCCACGAATAAGGGGCCTAAACTATTCTGTACATTATATAAACACGACGGCAATTCTTTAAAATGCTCATTCCGCAGACTTTTTCTTTTCAGTGCATCACCTCACGGAAGTTATTTGGTAATGTTAGAATCGACCAAATGAATCTGAAAAGGTGCAGAAGTTTCATAAACGCTGAAATTTAACGATTTCATCAATTTGTTCTTGCTCCAGTAAAGAATATATCATCTCTATATTGGAATCCGGCCTGTCAGTCACAATTCCCTTATGTGTCGTTCTGCTAAAGCCGATGTACTCTGAATTTGAAACGTCCGGCGCGACGTGGAATTGCCGCGTTAATTAATCTGGTGACGGAAAGTGAAATAGAGGACTGTTGATAAATAATGGCGAACTACTCTTGATGTCGTTAATTTGATATTATATAATAGAGAGAATTTGTTAAGTGGCCATGTTTATAAAAAAATTATTGTAGGAATAAAACGTTTTCGTTTTCAATTCTTCGGTATCAGTCAATGTAGAGAGAGAGAGAGAGAGAGAGAGAGAGAAAGACCTTTCATTTTGATGTCGTAAATTCACAAACATGCACGCACACGCACACACACACACAGGGAGGAGCGTTAACGCGCAATAACATTAAGGGCTTCTTTCATGGCAGCCCACAGATGTATAGTACCTAGGTTAAAATCTCGGCCAGGCTATATAAGAAGGGTATTTCACCTTTTACTTCGCCTCATTGCCTTTCGAGGTCGCACGCCCTATTTTGTCTACGATGTGCAAAAAAGTAACCGTAAAACAGCAACATCTACATCTTAGCACAAAGAATAGGGCACTGTCAGCGTGCTGCCAGGTTATCGGTTCAATCGTTGACCTGCGTGGGAGAGGGGATGTATCGCCTGGCTATTTCACTAAACTAGGGCGAAGTCCCCATTACCATAAATTCCTGTCCTATGCTAAATGCCACACCGATTCGAGACATCAGAAGCGCAAGCGCGCACGGGCGCGCACCCACACAGAGGAGGAAAGTTCTCGCCTAACAACATTAAACCGAATGACACGCACACACACACACACACACACACCCGAGAACGTTTTCAGTAGTGAACTTATAATCCGAGCGAGTCGCTTCATAAAGATAAATAATTGCCGATTTGTAGCACGTTGTAAAACGACTTTCGGGCCGATGTCGGGTCGTCTTTCCCGGCGCTAGAAGTCGTTGTGATGACGTCAGACCCGGTCGGAATCTGATGCGGTAATGTGGATAATGTAATTTGAGACACAATATGCCGACACGGCGTAGACTTATAAGTGTGGGTAAGACATTTAGAGTGATTCCTTCTCGGGTCGTAACAACCCTAAACTGACTGATATGGACGTAAGGTGTCAGCACTGCATTAGTGAATGGCATAAAACTATCTTACGCATTTTTAACGAGAACGGGTTTCCAAGTCGCCATAATGTTTAATCCGGGCGTGTGTGTATGTATGTGTATGTATCCGCGCGTACGTGCAGGCATGTACACACACACACACACACACAACGCACACGCACACACGAGAGATAATGTTTTAGGCATGCACTGATGAATTGTCCAAATGTTTAATTCAGTTTTGTGATTTTAGGTACTTATCCCCCCCCCCCACCACACACACACACACACACATATATTTAATTCTAATGACCCCATTCACCTTGACTTTTCACATCAGACACGTAACATCTGTGTTATGTGACGTATTTTTCCTGCACTTTATATTTACAAGCGCCCATTGGCCGTATAAATTACACAATCTTTAGTCTATTTTATCGACCTAACTGGCAAGGCTGACATTTTTAGTATTTGGCTTGTCGTAATGAGGAACCTGGTCAAATCATCAGTAAACCTGCCCGGTATTAGAATCTGTGAGGAGTTCCGTTTGTTAGGCACCGCTGCTTGTATGTGGAGTTATTTAGGCCCACTCAGTACTCGTCTCCGTGTTTGGTGCGAAGTAAGTCGTACCCCCATATATCTGTGTGAGCCATTGGAATCTCAACACGAAAATATAGGATCATATACCCCGAAAACAATATCGTAAAATACTTGTGTCTCGGCTAACGCCATGCGGCGATTGTGTGCTCGTCGTACCATCGCCAACTTCGTGGAAGAGTTTCTGAGAGGAGGCTAGAAAATCTCTTGAAAAAAGATGGCTCCTGCTAGTAAACGCGCGTTATTAAATCTATATTATTATTATTATTTGTAGTAGTAGTAGTATTAGATACTCACATGAAAATGGCTGTTAAATTAATCCTTTGCGTTTTACGGACTTCGTCCCGTCTGTTCTTCAGAAAAGTATATTTTCAGCCGATTTAGGACATAATTTACTTCCCGAGAGACCTCCTTTTGGTCTGATATTTTGCCTGATGATATATCGTTTTATTACAAATGAATCCACATATAGAAACTGTTTAATTTGTTTGCTAAAGCCTAGTTTGTGACGATGTCGGCATTAAAAATTTACAGTTATACAGACAAATAGACACGACAACGTACACACATGCACGCGCGCGCGCGCGGATACGCATATATATATATATATATATACACCGACACACACACATATACCAATATATATATATATATATATATATATACCGACACACACACCTATACCAATATATATATATATATATATATATATATCGACACACACACACTATACTAATATATATATATATATATATATATATATCGACACACTCCTGCTATTTAGCTACAGTTATTATTTATGTTATACCCTTTCGGAAATAATGACATTGAGATATGGAGATCAAGTCAGTTAAGATGGCGTCTAATAAGGCTTAGTGTTACGATGTCAACCAGATTAAATATTCATATATATATATATATATATATATATATATATGAACACAGAGACCACAATTTTCCTCATATTGTGAGTAATTAAGTATATATATCCCTATGTGTCATTTGCAATATCTGCCTGAAATCCGCTGTTCTCGATTATAGATCAAATAGATCAAGCGAATAGGTGCTTTAATTTCTATCCTACCGCATATACTAAAGGAGCTAAGTTAGGCGTGGATCAACGTTCATGAAGTGATGAACGGAACCGTATGAGGAGTAGCTGTTAGGTTTGAGTAAATCATAGTATTTACTCAGCATTGAGGCGACATTTCGTTATTGTCCAGCAATAATCCGTTCTGCAGTATTACTATTTTGTTATTTATCTAAGTCATTTCGCTGCTTCCATATATAGGTAGTGTACGCAACAAAATCTTGTCAAACCGTTATGTTGGTTGACGAGCCAAAAGCTTATAAAAGGCCTAATTTTTTACTCAGGTTGAACAACTTGCGATGCCGCACCAGTCGGACTTCTGTCGATACGGTTGATATAGGTAGGATTTGTTTGCTTATTTGAACCTGGAATGAAGCTGAGATCAGCATCTGGAATTTCGAAATGTACAGGTTTCTTTTGAACAACAGGACATTACAGCTAAATGTAAACTGTGGTGTCAAAGTAGTTATCTTGTGTGTATGTGTTGGCTCACCTTTGAATCACGGTCTTTTTTTTCACCTGGGCGTGACACATTTGTTACGTATGGCTGATGAGTAGCCTAGCCACATGTATAATTACGTCTACATGTGTATAGCTACGTGGAGGTGTAGAATATTTTATATTTAGATTGAACTTTTATTAATGCATCGATTTATGGAACTACGATTTTCAAAGTATGTTTAGATTTTGATGTTCTGAGCCAGTGCCACTATATACGTATCCTAAAACACACACATGCCCACACACAGACACATACATACACACATACACATACATACACAAACACACATACACACACATACAGACACACACATATACTCCCCCCCACACACACATCAACATACACACACACACACACAACTACACACACGCGTACGCGCCGAAAACTGTGTCATCAACGTTTAATAAATATATTATCCAGATCAAATTGGTTCTATACTCAAACTTGAAGTATCTATGTTTTGAATTGTATGTCTAACTCCGAAGAATTGGCAATTAGAAATAATATCAGCATTTCGAAGGTTGGGATGTTGGCCTAATATCAGGAGAGCATTATAAATACTATATGTGAAGAGAATGCATACACGTGGTGTTTAAATTAGGTGATTTATAGAGCCGAAAAATAACGAAATAAATCATTATTTTAATAAACGACATTTTGGCATTAATCCCGCGAAAACCCCACCACCACATCCAATATTACTAATACTATAGTCCCTGCTTCCTATCACCGCCAGGCGGCGCGTCATGCATTAGAGACGCCGATCCCCTATTCAGCAGAAGGACCGTTCCACGTCAGATAAACACCCGCCCATATCTCAGCCACGCCATTATCGATACACATGACAGAAGGAAATATCTTCATAGTACAACACATCCTACATCGGCTTCCGTAATGGCGTCCAGTTAGTATTCGGCTTATCCAGAAAGAGATCCGGTGTCTTCTTCGATCGTGATGTCCTCGGCGAATGACATCTGCGGTCTCCGGGTTGGGCGGGGGTCACCTCGACCCATTTAGCGCGTCAGTTATCGCCATTTATCCGAGAAGACTTCATTCTCGATGGCGTCCGGATTTCGTACTTCCGGGCGCCCGGGAGTCGGACCAACGAGGGGATTGTGGGATTGTTGGTCAAGCGGCAGCCGATTTCCGGCTCCTATTAGTGCCGATGCGGTTCGGTGTCTTGATGGAGTGCCGCGATTTCTCTTCGTTTTAGCTCCACTTACTGAACCATTAACGAATGGCTTCTGCCCGCCATTTATCGCCCATTCGGCGCCATTCGCCACGCTATATTTCGTACCCAAATCGTAATGGGCGCGGAGGCCAACGTCCTGGGATCGAATCAGACGAATGGCGGAATTGTCTTATTCTTCACCGCATTTACGCATGCGCGAGCAAATGTCTTCGCTGATGACAGAAAATCACTCGCGGCGCTGACAATTGGTCTTTTTCGTGCTGCATATAAACAAAGCGGTCGTGTCGTCTGCAAATTTTATCCATTGTTTTTTATTATATTTCTAACACATTACTGATGAAGTAATGCTCTCTCTCTCTCTCTCTCTCTCTCTCTCTCTCTGTCATATTTAGTCATTCACCGAGTACATCATCTCATAACGAATGCAATGCGTTGGCTCGCGGCGGTTACCTGGGATGGCCACCATGCACGAAAGAAGATAATTGTTGCCTAGCAACCGGAATAGACGACAGCGCGTCCGCTGGGGGAGTTAACATCACATTTAAGACCGGCCACACTCCGAGGGGTCGTTGCGTGCTTCGAGGTCGGCCATCCCTGGGCCGAAATTGTACCGGGATTGTTTATGGTCACGATACGATTGGCCAGTCGTATCCAAGCCGATGGTCCGGTGTTAGCATCCGCGAGCGTATGTTTTTATTATTTCGGAAAATTACATTCCGTAGTAAAATTATATGTACGCAGTGGTGTTAACAACCCGAGAAGACGTGTATTCGTCGCTCGGCAGCTGAACTACGATTAAAGAATGTGCTTCAGAAGAAAATCTTAGATCACTTTGCACATAATAGATTAGCTCAGATGATAATAATGATTGATGTTTTACGGCCGCCACTTTTGTGCACATGGTCTGGTTAAATGGGCCGAGCGACTTCCAAAGGCAATGAAACGAAGTCAAAGATGAAACACCCTTCAGATTTGCCCACACCGAGATTTGAACTTAGGTGGTAGTGATATGTGGTCCAACACGCTACCAGTTAGACCACGGAGGTTCCATAGAGAAAAATTGGAATTGGTTGAATGAGTGAGTAAGTGAGTGAGTGAGTGAGTCAGTCAGTCAGTCAGTCGCTAAGTCAGTGAGTGAGTCACCAAGTCAGTGACGGAGTGAATGTAATTATTAGCTTACCGCTAAAAGTAAAACAGCCTGATGGCTATATTAACCTTGACCGTGACCTTGACATATTACCATTTACGGCCTAACATAATCTCGGTCGGGTCGACGACTCGTTGCCGAGCGGTGAGTCATTCTCTTTAACAATCCATTCTCACGCGAAACACGCCGCTTACCACATTAGGTGTAAATTACATAGTAATCCGACGAGATCCAGGTTCGCCAGAGCCGCGTGTCAGTGGTTGTCTTTTAACGCGAATCGGATCCGGAATAAAATTTAGCGGGAACGCTATAACAAATGTTGTACTGTAAGCCGATTGGTAACAGCGGAGCATGTTTAGGTTAAAGAGTCTGTACTGAAATCGGGCAAAAATCGTGGCTCGCTCGGTGTCGTTAGCTGATACATGTTAAAAAGCCTCTCTCCCCCCCTCTCTCTCTCTGTGTGTGTGTGTGTGTGTCTGGAACGCGTATCTGCCGCAACATGCTGTACGTTTTGGAGCCGGCAAGCTTTAGAACGACGTCTGTTCACGGATCTAGTAACGGATTAATTTAATATAAAGTCATGCAAATATACAAAATTAGTATTTCAGTTATTCCCGTTCGTCGTACCATTATAATATATATATATAATATATATATATATATTGTCGTAAATAGATATTCTCTGCGAGAGAGAGCGCGCACGCACGCACACACACACACACACATACATACACCCGTACACACACACACACACCCGTACATACCCGCATACACACGAGCACACACATACGTACACATACGTACACACACACACACACACAGATATAACAGCACTGGCTCAACAGCACCGAGACCAAAACGCCCACAAATACTTACACACACGCAAGCCACAAACACACACACACACACACACACATATATATATATATATATATATATACAACACAACCCATCAATCCGTCTGTCTACCTGTCTCCTTGTTTGTGTCATTGGAATCGAATGGAATTAGAGAAAAACACAGACGTAAGCTGACCTCTTGTAAAAACATTAGAGCGTAAACAAATAGATCATTAAGACAATATCCACACTATACAACAATATGTAGGTATATCACTCAGAGACCAGTCGTTAATGCTGTAATCGTGTAAGCTAAGTTCAGAACAGCGATCAAGTTAATATTTTATTATGTGCTCTTATAATGGGCTCAACCTACCCCCCCCCCCCCCGTCCTTCAGGCGGTTGACGTCAGACAACCTAGACGCTTACACGTCGGAGTCCCACAGGAGCATTCCTTATACAGTGTTTATGATGGTAAAAAGGTTGTCCTCACACGTCGTCATCTACCTCAATCAGGTAATCGTTTACTGACCGGAGTGTTGGATGAAGCCACCTATAGACAGTAATGTGACATAGACACGTATAATCTGACTCCCTATAGATCCTTGTACGGCCTGATCATCCCGTTTCCCTGGCGGTGGGGGGGACCACTAAGACGTGTTACCTTTGATACTCTCTCGGCCTCGTTTAGCCCACCGTCAGGTTCACTGACGTCGCCGTAAAACGGCAACTTTCCTAATCCCGATTCAGCGATCCGGTTAAGGAAAGTCAGTTCAGTAGCTCAGGATTTGTTAGCCTCTCCCCAGCTACACTGGGGCCTCTGTGGTCTAATTGGTGGCGCGTTGGACCACACATCACTACCACCTGAGTTCGAATCTCGGCGTGGGTATATCTGAAGGGTGTTTCATCTTTGACTTCGCTTAATTACCTTTGGAGGTCGGTCGGACCATTTATCGTACGATGTGCACAGACGTGGCGGTAAAACATCAATCAATCAATCAATCAATCACCACCTACGCTATTTTAAACATATACCACAAACCAAATAAAAACAGACCCTCACTATGAAACTGTGCCCAGTGCTGAGGCTACGCAAAATAGTTACCCAGTCACAGAGTCACTTACTCACTCAATCACTCACACCTCCACCCTCAAAGAAAGTCACAGAATTCCGATGGTTTTTGTCTTCTATCTGTCACAAGTCAGCCGATGATAATCTGTGTCACTGTTTGACCCAGTTAGCACCCAATTAGTCGGGGACGAGCATATCCAATCGAGCTGCAGTCGAATATTAAATCGTTCGCAACTTCGAACTTTCAAAAGATGACGCTTGAAAATCAGTTTAACAATCGTCATATTTGATATTAATGTTGAATAAAATATATTAACTAGATTACGGCAGACGTAGAAAAGATTCGCATGAATCTATCTTATCTTTTTTTCTGTAAAAAAGTTGCCATGCGCATCTTTAAAGGAATTCATAGTGAGAATCTGTCTGTCTCTGATATGAGTTTCTTTGGTTCGTGGTATATGTTTAGAATTGGGGTAGTTGAGGGAGAGGCTATCAAATCCTGAGCTGCTGAACTGACTTTCGGTAACGTGTTAGGAAAGTTGTTGTTTTACGGTGACGTCAGTGTACCCGACGGCGGGCCGAACGGGGATGGGCGAGTTTCAAAAGTAATAAGGTCAAGTGAGAGATGAAACATCCTTCATATGTATAGCTATGGCGAGATTTCCACCAAGATTCGAAAGAGCTTTGCCGGTTAGACCGCGGTAATCTCCCCACGCCCATACACACCGCACACCTCTCACCCCCTCTCTATCAGACTAGGACGTATGACAGCCAGCCAGCTGATGACATGGATAAGTTTGACAGCCCGATTAAGAGCCAGGTGACTATTTGTCAAAGTTGGCTTGATAATAAATGAACGGTGATGGATGAGCCGTGCCACCGCAGTGAAAAATATCTTCCCACACACACACACACACACAGAAAGAGAGAGAGAGAGAGACAGTCTGATTTCCACGCACATCAAAGATGGTTGTCGTCGTGGAAGTACCGATAGAATGACAGCATAGGCTCTTATCACGGAATGATTAGTGTTTCGGTGGCTTCGATGTCGGCAGAAAAGGCATGAAATAACGTCTAATCTTCTCATAGAACAGATGGTTCTGAAACAGGAAATGTCTTATTACGAAGATGGTTTTCTGTTTGTCTTTTTCTTTGGGAGGGGAGGGGGGGCTCCTCTGATATTGTCTCTTCTGTCATATATATATATATATATATATATATATACTCACATATATATCTATTTAATTATCTTTCTATCTCCCTCTCTATCTATATATCTACCCAATTATCTATCTATTAATCTATATATCTACCCAATTATCTATCTATCAATCTATATATCTACCCAATTATCTATCTCTCTTCTCTCTCTCTTCCTCTCTCTCTATATATATATATATATATATATATATATATATATGAGTCCTCTAGTCCAATCGTACTCAAACCAGTAACCTTACTCAGAGACAGAGTTAGCCATTCGTGGACGGATGTAAGAAGATGAATTTCTTCACCTATAGATACTCACAAATGGAAAGGTACGAAGTGAAGTACAACGTTTCCGTCTGGAATTTAATTTATTTCACCGGTCAGACAGATGCCGGAAGTAGCTTGTTCAGTTGACACGGTCTAATGGAAGGCCTAAGTCACGATGTGTTCGTAATTTGTGGGTTACAGGTGTGTTAAAGACGAATCGATATCACGTTGAGGTCACGTTCTCTCGTAGAAACGGGCCGTTGTTCTTTTGTTGTGCATGAATGGCGACGCTCGTGTCTCTGATTACGGTACGATGTGTATTATGTAGACGTTTCGTATACATACCACTCTCGCGGTAGGTTTACGTCGGTTAGACGTGTATTGCGTCAACTGCGTAGTTTATGCTGATGTGTATGGCTGAATGTATCTGTACTTGAAAGGGGGGGGGGGTTGAGGTTGTGTGGATCCGGAGTGGGAAAAGGTATCATGACCAATGATTTAAATATCCTGATTGTGTCATTTAGATCACTTAGCAGGAAAACGGCCACGTGTGTCAGGGAATTCATGTATGTGTGTTTGGCGTTTGTTTGTGTATGTGTGTGTATGTGTGTGTGTGTTTTTGTGTGTGTGTGTGTGTTACTGCACATCATCATCATTTGTGTTTTTTCCCTGTTTTTCTCTATTTGTGTTTATCTATATGATTGTCCATCTATTTACCTGTTTAACCCACCCCCCCTCTATTTTTTCCTGATGACGTTTCTTTCTTCTCTGACAATCCGTGTTCTGTTACCTTCTTCGCTGTATATGTCTCGAACTGAATTATATCACGTTATCCGTCAATCACCACCGACAGCTGTCAAGCAGTTGTCAAACAGCTGCCAGGCAGCTGATTGTTTGTTGGACGTTCCGCTGTAAATATGTCACACTTGAGTTATGAACCTTCCGATTTTCGCCATTTCTTTTCACAAATATTATCGGCCGGTGAAGACGAAGCGGCCATTATCTCAGCTCGCGAGGAAGGAATCACACAGCCGCCATTGAATGTAGCACGCTTCACCAACCAAACAACATCGCATCCTGTAGAACAAACAAACAAGCACATGTGGCCGCCTATAGAACATTAAGTAAAATGAACATCACTTACGGCGCTCTTTATCTGCCCTGTTCGACTCTCTTAACATCGTGGCATGTAGGATTTCCCGAGGCACGCAGCAGACGATCAGGGCAGTAATTAGTTCGGCGCCTTATTACCGGAAGTGATGTATCACGAGGCGGCCAATGGGACGTGGCCTTGGTGTGCTTCGAGACTGGTCAGAACTCCGAAATGGGCAAACTATAATTGTAGCTTTTACATCGATTCGATGCAGTTTTTAATGGAATCGGGTAGCACCTAATGTTGGACGGACGGACAGACAGACAGACATACAGACAGACAGACAGACAGACAGACAGATAGTTGAATAGACAGATATACAGGCATATAAACAAAGATTAATTATGGAATTACACGAAATTACGTAATTAAGGAGATAAGGATATTTAAGAAAAAATATGGGGTATTTTATATAATTATAAATTAATATACATCATATTAATATTAGTTAAAGTAACACGAAACTCGGTATAAAGAAAATACTTGCTAGCACTACCTAACAATAACGTAATAAGACAAACTGAAAGATGAAACAGCTCGACTTTGAACTCAGGTACTTAAGGTTTATAGCCAGCCGCGCTTCCAGTTAAACCATGGAACCGTCCCTATTCCACTGTGTGTGTGTGTGAATCCCCGGCCACAAACTTCTCCCCCCCCTCTTTATCGTGTCAATAGATACGACAACAGAATTTTAGACGGCGACACTCAGATGGCAATAATCATGATCATAACACACCGCACCGAGCAAAGGTTATTGCCGACGTAATGCGATCCGCAGCAGACGATTTCCGGGAGCCAGCCTGATTTCCGCTTCCGTATCCGGATTCGTCAACAGGTATAAATTGGCAGCACCGCTCCGATTACTGTTTCCCCGGTGTTTATTTGACCTCAATCAACCCGCGGACGGTTTTGAATGTTGATACATTGAACTGGACTCGCGACAACGAGATCTCGTTGATGTACCGTACTCGTCGTCTGAGCTGGGGCAGGTGTATCTCCGTAGATACACTCTGTACTAATCTTCCTTCAGGAACAAAAATGCGAATATGAAATACAAAGGAAATACGAAATACTTTCCCTTAATCTGACGCCATTTATTAGAAGCAACACGCGCGCACCCACCAACATGCGCACGCATGCATACGGGCACGCACGCACGCACGGAAACACGCGCATACAGGCAAACGAAGATGCTTGTTGTTAAATAATCACCTAAATGTTGTTCTTAAATCGTGATACTTATAACACTTAAGTTGCTATATTTCTCTGGGATGTTGACCTTTAAGTACTTGGTACGATTTCTTGTGAGGGTCAAATAAGTTCAATAAGCATAGAGTACTAATTGATATTATTCTTCACATTTCGATGAATAAGGCCATTTAAAAATAGGCAAAAGATCTTTTAATACGTAAAACAAAATGGTTAATTCAAGAAACTAAGGACAAAACGGGATGTGGTTTTTCCAAGTGGGAAATTCCCACTTTATTAGCTGACATAACATTCTGATTACGTCATTATGTTAATCTATTTATAAATATCACGAGTGCTAAATTCTATTACCTGTATTGCAAAAGAAATATAGTAATGACATAATTAATACATGTACCCGGTCCATCCTGTGTCTATGTGTTGGCTGTTATGACAAACCTTCAAAGCTCTGTCTTCCTACATAACCTGTTAATGTTTTTTGTCATATACAATGTTCAGTCGGAAGTAAAATGCCGTCATCAATGTGCCAGTCATGTGTAATTAAATGTCATAAGTGTCTAGCCATGGAAGGTAACCTGGGATTATGAAGGATTGTCAGTTGGTAGGTTCAGCGCTCGTTTATCCATCATTTTACGTCTGATCCTGAATGCAGGTATATGTTCATCCATCCATCCATCCATCCATATATCTACACACCTAGCCCATCCATCAGGCACTAATTAATCCAACAATACATCCATTCATCCATCCTATACACACACGCACACACACATACATACACACACACACACACACACACACACTCAAATCCACCCGTTCATCAATCCATCTAATAATCCACTCAAACCTCGCGTATACACCAACTAGTCACTCAACCATTCAATCCATTCATCCTTCCACCATTCCATCCAGCCATATATATATTAACTCATCCATCCATCCATTCACCCATCAATCCATCCAGCCACCAATCCATCCACCCCCAGTCCACCCATCCATCTATTCATCCATCATCCGTCTATCTACCTATATATCTGTCCCACCAGTATATCTAAATGTCTATCTCTCTCCCCACCTCTATTTATCTCCTCTAATGACCCTTCACCTGTAGCAATCTGTTACAATAGAACTGACATGTTTCTGATTAACGAAGCCTGGATAACAACAAGTTTTATATCCAATTACCATATTTCCTATTAAACTACAATATTAAACGGGGCAGTGATTAGAGCAGTACTCCGCAAATATGAGGTACCTTTCTTTTTCTGCCGATTATAAAAACTTCTTTCCTTCAGTCGTACGCTTAGCAGTCGCTCTCTTTAATGTACAGAAGTAACATTCTTCTACATTAAATGAGGAATACATTAAAATGTAAATGTTGGTATTTTACGGCAATTTGGCAAACTTTTACAGACGAATAATATCATCAGCAATACCCATTTGCGTTGAAGAAGCTTCAAGCGTACTTGAACTTGTATAGGCGCCATTTTGTCATTTGCCGCCTAATTGATGGCAGCAGAACGTGTATTTCTGAAATTGACGTGACATCTTTCACTCGATTTTTCAAAGGCCTCCCGTAAATAATCGCTGCCACTATGCCAACCAATTCCTTAAGCCAGCCATTTATAAACGCCCCTTTGGACAACACGGTTTGTCTCCTACCTTCGATGCGAGCAGACGATTTATTACTGACCGTTGACCGGATGATTCGGCGTAAAGCCGGGCTTGGGTCAAGTCATGATTGGTTTCTTTGTCCAGAGATCGACAAGAGGGACTCCCTCTCACTGATAGCTCCGTGTTATCTATATTAATATACTTCGATGTTGTTATATTCCACGTCTCGGCCACGTCTCAGTGATGTCCGGCGCTGTCCTGTGACGGCCATAATTTACTTGGCGAGTTGGGAATGCCGGAATGGCTCAGCTAATGGGGCTGGTAGTCGCTTATCCCTTCAGCTCCGGATTCGAGTCTCTCTCTCTTCCCCCCCCCCCTCTCTCTTGCTCTCCCTGCCCCCACCTCATTTAACTCTTTGGTGTTGTTCTGTGCTTGGAGAACCATTTGCAGACTAAACATTTCATGCAATATCAAAACAAATATAAATATATGCCTGCTATTATAAATAATTATGATAATTCTAGGAATTGTAAGTATAGCAACGACTGACATGAGTGTAATGTTAACGTTATAACTGAAGGAGAAATATAATGGTAGAGATTTGTCTAATTTAAAATTGTATCTAGAACAACAAGGTTATGTAGTAATAATAGCTGCGTTATTATTATTATTATTATTATTATTATTTATTAAAGTAGTAGTTGTAGCAATGGCTACATTACTAAAAGTAGTACTAATTGTAGTAGTAGTAGTAGTTGTTGTT
Source organism: Paralvinella palmiformis (assembly GCA_025642065.1). NCBI lineage: Eukaryota > Metazoa > Annelida > Polychaeta > Terebellida > Alvinellidae > Paralvinella > Paralvinella palmiformis. Next base: position 724,119 of record JAODUP010000036.1, read on the forward strand.
GTTATTGCTGTGATGGTAGTGGTGGTGTTATTATTATTATTATTATTATTATTATTATTATTATTATTATTATTATCAGTAGTAGTAGTAGTAGTAGTAGCATTAGCAGTAGTAGTAGTGGTAGTTGTTGTTGTTGTAGCAGCAGGATAAGTAGAAGTAATAAAAGTAGTAGTAGTAGTAGTAAAAGTAGCTGATGATGTAGTAGTATCACCGAAGAGACAAAAAACAGATAATACACATCATGGGGGCTATGCAGCATAAGATTATATACAATTAGCTCGCGCGGCATGAATTCAAATCTCCACAACTCGACATAACGTATGGTACTCGCTCAGTACCATATTTTTACAGTTAAGTATATTTCCGACATAGGAGAACAACTGATTTTAAGCTAATGCGATCGTACATAAATAATTCATGATGTTATTTTTTTTATCGAGAATGTCGACTTTAATTCACATAATTATAGATACCGGGGGCACTTAAACTTTGCTCTTATTAAAGCCGTTTTATTTCAATTGGTTTATCTCTGTCGTTCTGAGATGGCCCGTGTATAAAACTTACTTAACACACCAGTGTCTGTTTCTTCTGCACCGGGGTTTAGATCTGGTATTTTATAACGTAGATAGTAATTATTTGTTGATACGCTGCTGAGGCAAATTATTATTATTATTATTATTATTATTTTATTACTAGAAATAGTACTAGTAATGGTAGTATTAGTATTAGTAGTAATAGTACTAGTACCATTAACAGAAATGGTAGTAGTAGTAGTAGTGGTGGTGGTGGGGGGGAAGTAGTAGTAATGGGTAGTAGTAGTATTAATAATAATAGTAGTAATGGTGGTGTTAGTATTATTATTAGTAGTAATAGTTACTAGTACTATTAATAGTGGTAGTAGTAGTAATAGTAGTAGGAGTAGAAGGTGGTAGGTGGTGGTAGTAATAAAACTGGTAGTGGTGGTAGGGGTGGCGGTTGTGAATAGTAGTAGTAGTAATAATGCTAGTGGTAGTAATAGTTGTAGTAATAATAGTAGCAGTGGCAGTAGAGAGGTGGTAGTAATAGTTTCATTGTTGTTTGTTTGTTGTTGTTGTTGTTTTAGCAGCATTACAAGCAGCACAGTTTCCGAGAGCTGCCGTTGTTGTCGTTGTTGTTAGTTGTCATCACAGATAATCACACTTCAAACTAATAAAATCCCCTCAGATGTCATCAAACGACAGATACTATTCCCAGTCCCACATCCCGACCCAGTAATAACTAGCTACAAACGATCTCTTAACAGTCCTCCGGCTAACTAACATGTGACTATTTCACACGCTCTAGTCATTAACCTCGACGTTCATCAACCGTCGGCTATCGGGGGCACATTGACTACCGTGCTACAAAATGACACCTCGGGGAGCGGAATGGGGCCGAGTCTCGTCCCAATTTTTATACGTGATTATCGGATAGAGTAATGAAATCCGGCTAAATTGTGGTAAATAGACGAGCCGAAGGAGAAGTTCGGGCTGAGAGATATCGGCCGATCTGATGGCGCGATCCGCTAACCCGGGGACGACAACCTCGTACCTTATGGTACACCGTGTCGTGTCTGGATTAGCCACCGATCGTTGATTGTTTGGTCAATTATAAATGCTCTGGCCATGCAGATTCGGTGTTTGTAATTCATTCATTTTGACTAGTTGGACGTGGTTCAGTGGCAATTAGAAGAGGTCAAACCGAATTATCACTCACTCACTCACTCACTCACTCACTCACTCACTCACTCACTCACTCACTCACTCACTCACTCACTCACTCACTCACTCACTCACTCACTCACTCACTCACTCACTCACCACACTCATCACTCACTCATTTACTACACTCACTCACTTATTCACTTATTCACTCACTCATCACTCACTCACTCACTCACTCACTCACTCACTCACTCACTCACACACTATCTCAATCTTGGTCAACTGCATTAATCATATTCAACTTCTACTCTACTGAACGCACCAATGAATAGGTCTAATTGTAGCTAATTGTAGCTAAATAAAGCGTTGATCTTAATCAGTATATAATGATGTTACATAATAGTTAACAGACAATCTCATATACTGATTTATGTTATTAATCCTTGCCCGATGACGATACGCCATCACAGAGATATATGGTACATACAGTAAGTATAAATTAGTTATTGGTGTAGGTCTGTGAGTACTCTGTGACATCAGTTACTGTACTGACGACGGCTTTACTATGGATACCTCCCTTCCCGTCTGTGATGTAGAATAGAAAGCTTCTTCGGTAAAGAATCTCTTCTTGGAGATATTAGTTCAGGTATTCACTGACACGAAAGCCGTTCTGGCGAAAGGGAATTGATCAAACTGTTAGAAGGTGATAAATCCATCCAAGTTATTTGTTGACATCAACTGTTTCATAAGTTTTTAAGTTAACAGTGCCTGTCAATCAATCAATCAATCAATCAATCAATCAATCAATCAATCAATCAATCAATCAATCAATCAATCTAACGTAATACTACTACTATTACTACTACTACTACTACTACTACTAATAATAATAATAGGAGCCAAATAATGTTTTCCCAGATGCCGCTCAGTAAGCGCTATACAGTTAGACCCAAATACGACGTACATGTAACTGCCATAGAAAGTTTGAAGGATGTATGTTATTTATTTGAAGAAGAAGAAAATAAAACAGTCTGGGATAATAAGACAGTTTAAGAGATGATGCGCTTCCGTTTTCTTCCTGTTCCTTCTTCCATAAAGCGGACGATGGTACTTTCCCGTGGAGAGAGAGAGAGAGAGATAGAACCTATATTCAATCATACAGCCTTTGATAGATTCAAAGCTACATCACGTCCTCGACGATGTACCAAACGTTTGCTTTATCCGAGGTACTCTAGAATTTAGTCACAAGAATGTGACTAAACTTTGATTACATGATCGAGTTAAGTTTACTCGAATTAAGTTGAAAGACATGGAAATGGCTTTTATGCGGGTCTTTTTTTACTCCGGATAAAAGCAAGTAAAAATACCAGTACTCTTTACAATTAAACTATTACAAGTTCCTGTGACAAATGCTAACTCGAACTTATATAGCTGTTCTTATTCGTGCGTATTTTAATATATTGTACCATCGTCATATTTGTTTATAAGTATTTCCCCAATCTTGCGGGTTGAAACGGAAATAAATAAATACAAATATTAAAATTATTCCACGCAATATCTGTAGTATTCAAGTTGTTATTCTCAATAAGACAGACAAGACAGTCTTGTAATACTGCTAACATGATACCGCGCAGCTGTTTTTATGGATGCGGGAAGTGGACATGCAAGAGAGTTACTGAATTTTGAGGCAAACGTGTTACATTGTGTACTAACTGAATTACGATATCGATTACTGAAGTTCACAGACCAAACAACAACGTTTTCGTAGCCGGAACAGTGAGAGACAGCGATCGATTGTTGATGTTGATTTGACGGGACGAGTCGGCGCCGTTGTGTTTTCTTTTGTAATTGCATTCAGAGAAATGATGTCACTTAGGACGTCTGACGTTTTAGCAAGTTTTAATGGAGTCACATAGAATAGGGCTCTCGTCATCGACGAGAGGAGAATGCACTTGCCTAGATCTGGTATACTGCCAAAAGATGATGATGATGATGATGATGATAATGATTGATGTTTTACGGCCACTTTGCGGCAGATCAAAGGTAATGATGCGAAGTCAAAGATTAAACACCCTTCAGATATGCCCACGCCGAGATTCGAACACGAGTGGTAGTGATCTGTGATCCAACACGCTACCGTTAGACCACTGGGGCGCGCCTAGTATACCGCCAAAAGGCAAGCTAGTTACCGGCTGACATAATTCTATATACCTGATATGAATTAATTATATATGGCTATGATGATATATTTTGTGACCTGTGGTAGCCGTATTGTTGTTGCTGTCGTTGGCGGTGACAATGATGATTCATTCAAAGTTTATAAACATCAAGGTTATGGTGATGATATGACAATGGTTATTACTTTTTTCAAAAATTCTTACCCATCGTAATATTACGGGGAGTAATGATCAAAGGAGTGAAGACCTACATAACTGTCACAAAAGAGAATATTTACAAACCAGAAAACTCCCAACTTATCTCTAATAGATTTTAGTTGATTGAATTGTTAGATTTGCTGAGTTAAACTGATATTTATGTTTATTCAAACATTAGCTTTAAATTTCATGGATATATATATATATATATATATATGATCTATATATAATGTTTTTAATTTAAAATTTCACTGATATTATATATATATATATATATATATATATATATATATATATATATTAATCAAATACAATTGCTGATAGTAATAACAGCTGAGTGTTTGAAGAAACAAATTAAAATCCGGATACTTCCAGAACCGTCACGTGATATGTGCCTGATACAAACACCAACAAGCACGTTTATGGCCGATGATAGATTATTACCTCAGTAAAATTGAGCTTCTAACAATCAAAAACCATTACTATATCCGATATGTGATGGAAATAGTTATGTTGGTTGACGGTGATATGAATCAGTATACGAATCAGTATATATCGTCATCTCTGTGAGCTAGATGGTCTAATTGTTGTTGTTTTCGTTGTGAAACGAATATCCCAGAATGCTGCTGGGTTTTTTACACCTTCTCATTCCTGTTCGTATTAACAAATGGACGGATTCTACAATTGAAATATTATAATCCAGGATGTATGGGATTAAAGATCTTCTAGACAGTGTGCATTATTCCACTGAGTGGTTTGTAATCGGAAAGCTCGGCTTTAAAACATTAGTCTTCGAACTGAACGACCTCGCCAGGGGGCAGTCCGACAAATACCGGTAGACGAAGGCAGACGACGCTTCATTGACGGATACGTAACAACACCACGCTACACCCAGCCACCCACACAAACACCCACGCAATTGAAGCGTAATTTACATACCCATTACGTGTGTAAAATCTCGATGTTAGAACGGACTGTAAAGACATTGTGTTTACTCGACGCCAACCTAAAAAGAAATAAAGTGGACGGTCATTTTGTATTTATTTAGTTTTTTCCCGAGACTGTTGTCCGTTTTTAGGGAAACGCCCCCTGGCGACATGAAGATGGTTAACCAAGAGGGGGTTATGAGGCGGATTCCTCGATCCAGTGGCTGTTCGGTAACCAATAACGCGGTGCTTCGTCACTGAACCTGACCCAATTAACTAACTAAACAAAAAGGCCGAATCCGGTATGCAGAGGTCAAGGTCGCCACGTGAATGAAGCCCATAACCCGAGCTGGGATTACAAAGATTTGAAGCGAGTTAACGAATCCCCCAACTAGAACACTAGACATCAAATAGGACAGTTGTGTCCAGACAGAGTTTCATCAAGCAGGTCGCTGTTGACTCATCATCATCCGTCCTTATAACGAACCCAGTCAATAAACGTCCACTTCCGGCTTGAGGCGGCCATTTTATTTTTATGACGGGCTCTAAAGAGAGACATGGATCAAGAAAACGTCACCTCGACGTGATCCCGAAATTGGATCTCCATAGATAAGGGTTGATAATTAATTAAACAGAAAAGACGGTTGATTGCTCAATCGCGGTGTGGATGTAGCTGCCATAGGAGCTGCCGCCATTTAGACGATACGTGATCGGTGCATTTCTTGTTACGATGCGAAGACGCCTTGAAGCCGTTCACGAAATGGTGTGCTGTTTAGAACGGCCGGCGTTCGCCAGGTGTGGCGACAAATACTTTTATTTTGGAAGCTGCGAGCTCGGCATTTTCGACTGAAAAGTAGTATTTTGAAGAAGAAAAAAACCCCGATTAAATCTCTTATTGACATTATAAATGCACTCGATAACCTCCCTATATTTTCTTCGTATCAATATTATCGTTCTAGGAATATAGTAATCTTGCCGTTGGTTTCATCACCTGGGAGGCGGGGGGACCCGGATTAGTTAGCCAATTTAGCCTATGCTGTTCACAAAGTAGCTACAAAACAGCAACATTTTCCCAATATAATGCAAGATTCTATACCGGTATGTTATGTGTGTTCGACTTTTGTAATGTCCCAATTTATTTTAGGAAGATGGCAGCGCCATTTAGTGTGCTCAGAGACGCTCACGATGTTGTGAGCCGTGAGATCTTTCTCTGAATTATACCAGGAGAGTTACAACATTTTGTAGGGATTAAAATCTGTGACCTTTGACACCGATTGGCACGTGCTTAATTTTTACAGCATCGATCATGGAACAAAGGACATGGGACTTCACGGATCTCCTTTACCAATTCACGGGTTCAGGATTGCTCTCTCTCTCTCTCTCTATCTATCTATCTATCTATCTATCACACACACACACACACACACACACACACACACACACACACACGCCCATGGATACCTCATCAACCCTTTTACAAGAGCCATATGCCGTTTTAGCATCGCCTACAATCCGGATCCAATCCATGTGTGAAGCTCGTGTCCTATTTCACTTCGCTGGATTCCTTTCTGCCAACCATCGCATCGTTATCTCTAGTCAGTTATGCTCCAGATCTTGGCCATTTTCATTCTGATTTCTGGATCAGTGAAGATGCTCCCGTAGATGATGTCTATGGCAGGACAAGAATGTTAACCAGCCGGGATCCTCACAATCCAGAACAGTCTCCCAACATCTCAGTTATCGTACAGGTCAACTCAGGTATTGTATCGGAGTGAGGGATATCACTTGCACTTTGTTTTAGATACTATGCATATATTACTTCTTTATCCATTCATCCATCCATCCATCCATCCATCCATCCATCTATCTATCTATCTATCTATCTCTATATCTCTATCTCTAAATCTCTATATCTCTATATCTCTAAATCTATCTATCTATCTATCTATCTATCTATCTATCTCTATATCTATATCTAAATCTCTATATCTCTATATCTCTAAATCTATCTCCATCTATCTATCTATCTATCTATCTCTATATCTATCTATCTATCTCTATATCTATCTATCTATCTCTATATCTCTATATCTATCTCTATATCTCTAAATATCTATCTATCTATCTATCTATCTATCTATCTCTATATCTATCTATCTATCTATCTATCTATCGATCTCTATATCTATCTATCTATCTATCTATCTGTCTATCCATCGGTCTATCTATGTTTATCCACGTATCCTATATATCTGTTCATCTATCTAACTATTTTGATACCTGTATGTTTGTCTATCTAGCTGTCTGTATAGACGTCTCTATATCTCTATGTCTAGTTCTGTTTATCTATTTATTTGTCTAATTCTAACATAAATATACACCGTTACATATTATCTAGAACGGTTATAGAGTATCAATTTATCTGACTTTAGTATTAGCACACCTATAGTCATAAATATAGAACTAACTGATAACTATAAATGATTAATATAGTTATTCTTAGTTTAATTTGTCTGGCTGAGAATTACCCGTCTAAAATCAATTATATACCTTCCTCATAGTTCAGTGGAACGTCTCCATGCCCACAGATCTCCAGCAACTGGCTTCAATTCCCGGCGTGGATATGTGTGAAGGATGTTTCATCGTTCACTCGGTCTCGTTGTTGTTTCGAGCCATTTGCGTGACTGCGCACAACAATTGGCCGCCAGACGTGAACATTTTTATTTCCTCGCCGAGTGACAACAGGCGGACGAATTTCTATACTTAAAACAGTCAGAATTAGTGCAACACAATTCCCAAATGTCATAAAACCGACGAATCAAGCAAAGAAGGACAACTACATTTACCTCGTCCGACTTATCCAAGTAAATACTTTAATCAAACGTATCTACTTAGAACGATCTAGTCTGGCGGTGTAACGGTTATTACATTTGACTTATCCCCAGATGATGTTTTTATTACGCCTGGTAATCGTCAGAGTCACTCATTATTCCTTATTATCGTGCTGTGACTTGTATTTATCATTTATATCACAAATCATGTTGACGTGTTCGATTATTATAGCTCACTCCGTAGAAATGTTCTATATACATGTATGTGTAGTACGAGGCAATAATAATAATAATAATAATAATATATATATATATATATATATATATATTATAATAAATGTATAAAATCATTATATATATATATATATATATATATATATATATATATATTATATCCAATCAATAGTATAACGTTTATGTAATATGTGGTTTAGATAGTTATATCTGAGTTATAATTCAATAATATGGAGACAATAACATGGAGAAGATGGTGAAATAAGATACTAATGACGACATCGGTATGGATTGTGTGAAATTCAGTTAAACATAATATTGAGAATCATCCACCCACACCCACACACTCCCACGTATCAGATGATTAGAGGTATAAATACAGGTGTTCTAGTCCTAGGAGAATATACGGTTTCTAGGAATTGTCAATCGTTTGGTGTTATCGTGGGGGAATCCCTCTCTGTATCATCATCATCATCATCATCATCATCATCGTCAGCATCATAATCATCATCATCATCATCATCATCACGATCATGACCATCATCATCATCACCTTCACCATCATCATCATCACATCTACCACCATCACCACCACCACCATCGTCATCATCAGCATCATCTCTACCACCACCACAACCACCATCATCATCATCATCATCATTATCCTCATCATTATCCTCATCATCACCAACAACAACATCACCATCAACATCACCACCAGCACCACCATCATAACATCATCGATTTCGTGATCGTGACCTCATGATCCTCAGGTTTATCATCATCATAATTATCATCAGCATCGTCGTCATCATCATCAACAACATCATCATCATCATAGATTGCAAGTAGAATGATTGCTATCAACGGTACAATATATATCCAAATTAGCCTCAAACATGTTTATATCTGTTTCAGCTAAAATAACAATTACACTCAGCCTAGGATAGATAAGAGGCTAAAAAACTACCTCATTACGGCCTCATCTGAATGTCTCTAATTGTCTTTATAGGTAAATGGCAAGAATATATATATATATATATATATATATATATATATATATATATATACGGAAGCTTTTAAGGTATGGACCTCTGTTAAAATAGTTTTTCATTTGGCCTTTCCATGTCGCACTAGTCATTTGTTACTGGCTAAAGTAAGGCCTTAGATAAGCTCATTAGCAGCAGCATGCTGTCATCAATTCGTTTTAATAAGGAATGGTTCCCGAATTTGTCTCTGAAATTGTCCCTGACATCTCAGTTCAGTAGAAATAATTAGTGTTATATATCTTTGGTGAATGAACTAAATATGATCATAATTCATAATAGTCATAATTAGCTAATAGAGTTATAAATTAAAAACCATAATTATAATTTACGACTTATGCGGTCAATTCAACTCTCACAAACAATTAGTCGCACCCTGCACCTCGTCGTAAATGTGCCCCCACGGCCCTAAGCCGTATTTCTTAGTTATTATTTTAACTCAGTCCACCCCGCGGGTATTTCTTAGTCTTTAGTCCACACGGGGGGGGGGGTGACATTGAGCACCACAGCGGTCTAATGACCAGTAGCTATATGTTAAGTGTTTAGAACATCTTACCTTGGATAAGTGTTTGCCTTCTTTACCATGAACTACGACGTAAACATAATTGCACTCATACAAATCGTATATGTTGTTATGATATGATCTGAACAGACTATGGACAAGCAAGTAAGTAGGCAAGGCTTGTACGAGACAAGGTTCTCGCTGTTTGCTTTATGCAGAAAATGATTTATCCAGTAAATATATTCCTCCACTAGAGACAATGATAATTGGGATACGGCCACAGCAGAAGGGAGATTCAAGCCGTTGATGCAAATAAATGGCTGCCTTGTCTCGCCTTTAAAGCTGACGGGAAAAGAAACGGCACATTTCAAAGTAAACCTATGGTAACAAGCAATTATTTTATTCCCTATCAGATGCACTACCACACTCAAAACAATTCTAACCACCAGCTATCATATTTCCATTACAATGGCTCCCACAATCCTTAATTTCCGAACTTTCACGAGCCATTGCTAGTGTGTACTGCACTCGCTAGGGGTCATTGTGTGACGTCATCTTTGCCAAACATCACGTACTACCACAACTTGTTCTATCCGCTGTAAGAAAATATCCAATTTGGTCATTGTATGATAGAACCAACATACATTGAACAATTTAAGTTTCTTCCCTGTCCTGTATTACTGGGGTTCAAATATCTTTTACTTCACCTCATCACATTCGGAGGTTGCTCTACCCATTTGGTCAAATATATGCACAAAAGTGGCCGTGAAACAGGAACATTTATGTTCTTCTTCGGTTCCGAAATAGGCCGTCGCCTGAACACATCGTGCGTCGTGGTAGACTAATAGTTACGATAAAAGACTTTAACTAGTCAAATCTAGATTCGAATCCACTGGCCCTGCGATTTTATAGGTCCACTGGTTGACTCAGCCAAACAAAGTATTTTGCTGAACGATAATGGATTATTGACTGGAATATAGGCCTATAAATGGCATTTGCAAATGGCATACTGCCAGGGGTGTTGATCACCGTATCGGGTTATACAGTCCATAACGTCGAGGGGGGGGACGGGAGTTGGTGGGAACAAGATGCAAACGAATAAATCCCCTATAAATCTATAAAGCGCCTTTGATCAGGCGTTCAGCACGAAAAGGACACTATATATATATATATATATATATATATATATATATATATATATCGTGATAAATAAAAAGTGCTGCTCTCCCGATCTCGTCGCATGACGTTAATGATCTTAGTCGATGACCCGCAGGACGACAGCACAACATGACTAGACCGGACTCAGTTATACCGACCATCGTCATCACGGCCCGCTATTTTAATAACAGTCGACGTGTCGTCGCATTAAGGGTGATTCGCCGATCGGGGGGTTGGCCGTCCACGTGATCGATGGCCAGATCAGAATCGATGACACGTGATCGGTCAATAACGGTTCCGGGTCGCTCGCCGGAGGGCGTAAGCGGAACCGGGTGTCGCCTTCCGGGTTCTAATTGTCACCGGGCGAGAGGCGGAAGGCCGGTTCAAAGTACTTCAAAGAAGAGCCGACCGGTGACAGAACAAGGATAAGACACGCCCATTACGGACTCATTTCCGGTGCGACACCAGCCGGAAACGGGATTTCAGTTTTCAGGTGGATAGACGGGTAGAAGTGAGTGAGAGACTTAGTGAGTGATTAATTGGTGCGAGAATGAGTGAGTGAATGAGTGAGTGAATTAGTGAGCAACCGAGTGAGTGAGTGATTGATTGAGTGAGTGAGTCAGTCAGTATGTGTCTGTATGTTTTGTGAGAGAGGGGGTGAGAATACTACTACTACTACTACTACTATTACTACTACTGCTATTGTCAAATAAAATATCGTATAGTATTGTACTGCTACTACTGCCACTAGTACTACTACTATTATTACTACTACTACTACAACTACCACCACCACCACTACTACTACTACTACTACTACTATTGTCAAATAAAATATCGTATCGTATCCTACTGCTACTACTGCCAATAGTACTACTACTACTACTACTACTACTAATAATAATAATAATCTATGTAGCATATGTTTATGAGACCGTTTTCATGCTTAAAGCCTGTTAAATGATGAATTGAATAATTCCAATATAACGGCTTGCCTTAGTTAATAAAGAACAACATTAACAATGAACGAGTCTGATAGACAACTCAACCATCTCATATTGTTGTACGAGTAACATAAATGGCATCTTCCTTTTTACTCAGATTAAGTCATATTGGTTTGTATTCCGACGCAACCCCCCCCCCCAAAAAAAATTCAATTATATGTTTCCATAGCAACAGCGGCATCGATTATGTCATTGGTCCGCGTCGGCATTTCGTGCGGTCACGTGACCATTTAAAATTCCAACGGCCATTAATGGCAACGGAAAGAGAACGTTCCGGAAGGGAAGCTCGAATATAATGTAAGCATTTAGAAGTTGTCTGGAGCCGTTTTGCTGAATGACCGAGGAGATAAGTACGTCGGTGTCATCATAGCGTAGCCGACGGAAGGCTTTGCGGGGTAGGAGTGCCATTACCGCTCGCACCGAATGGCGACAGGGCACCGGAAGACACCAGAAGGTCTAGGTAACGTGCACCAAATAGAAGAAATGAGGCTATTGATGAATACGGACCACCGGAAAAAAAATATGGCTGTCATGTACCGAACAGTAAAAATCCTGATCATCGAGAACCAGGCACTGAAAACTATAATAAAGGCAATGTGGTAAATACAGATTTACAAACGTCTACAAAAAACCAGCTCATCTTTAGATTCCTTCAGATTTGATCAGTTACCAATAATTGATCTTTTGGGATGAGCCATGAAATATGTGTGGCTTGTTTACTTTAAAAATACACCGAGCTTTTAATAGATTTCAATTATACTGATACAATATGACAATACCATTCACAGTTATACAACATAACAAAATCTCTGTCTGTGTGTGTGTGTTTTATGATATATATATATATATATATATATATATATATATGGTAGCACTTGGTCAGAATATCAAAACCTATACATCCTTTAAAACCTATACCTCCATCAATCTATACATAATTAAATCAATATATTATAGAATTTAAGCATGTGAAACATACACGTGAAAAGTTATGCCTGTCATTGGTTCCTGGCGCGCTAACCAACATAACAGTTTCAGTTTAGCACATGATACGTGTGTGTGTGTATGTGTGTGTGTGTGTACATGTGCCTCTAGGTATGAGTATTATTTTGCGCTGTCAAAACCCGTAGCTTAATTATAATAAACTTCTAATAACGTTAAGGAATGATTAACAAACAGAAATCGATAAAATTCGCAAATATAGAGAGATATTATCTATTCTGTTCTAAAACACAACTGTTCAAGGTTACTTTTACACAGAAATATTATGAACCGATCATATTCCGATTTGACGTTTAGGCTTAGCTTTGACTCATGCTAGTTACAGTTCTTTTAAAATCTACATTATTATTATTTATTATTATTATTAACAATGTATTCAGGTGACGGGCTATTTAGGAACCGAAGAAAATGATAATGTTCCTGTTTCACGGCCTCTTTTGTGCACACATTTGGCCAAACGCCTAGCAACGTTTGAAGAATGTTCCATCTTTCACTTTGCTGCATTACTAGATCATCGTCATAGTTCGAGGATCCCGATTCAGCACCGTGGATACTTTAAAGAAGGGCCCTACTCAAATAAGTTTCTAAATGGGCGTTCCATGGCTAGCACACAGCAACATTGTTGCATCTTAATCCAGAAGATCCCTATAGAAACAGAGAAAAGAGAGAACAACAGTCCAACAACAGTCAAGTAATTGACATAAGAGTGGCTAGGGTCTCACTAAGAATCATCGATCACGGAATGGTAACGCATTGATCGAGGTCTGTTAAAGTCTACGGAGAGCCCTTCGTGTCACCTCAAAAGGCGAAAATGCTAATTTGGATTACTGCTCATTAAGATTTTGGATGAAAGTGATCTTGTCTGAGAAATAGTCTTCAGAGATTTTTTAAAAATCCCAGATAATATTAGGACGAGAAATACCAATTATATTATGTCTACTGTCAGTCAGTTTAGAGGTTCAAATGTGGATTAGGAAGGAATGCATGACAAATCAGTAATGCCCCGTACGTGAAGGTCGAAGACGGAGATGAACCACCTTGCACGGATGGACGAAATAGTTGTTTCTGTGTCACACCTGTTCAGGAACAATGTCCAATACTTCTTTATGAAGACATTGTGCTTCAACCAAGGCATTGTTCCAGACTTACTGTTGATATTTTGGATTGGCCAGTCTAGTTTCAAAGATCTCATAAATGGTGCTGAACTGTGATAACTTTCACTAATGAAGATATTTAGTACTGATATATATGATTGGTAGAAAATCACTCCAGACTTGTTATTTTTCGGCAATTAGGTTCTTTTACGATGTTGCAAACATTTCAGAGTTACAGTACGATATCGCGCTATCTTTTTCTAGAAAAGCCATTTTTAAATGATGTTCCAGAAATGTTTTAGACATTTCATTTCTTTGAAAAGGGCTAATTAAAATGAAGAACAGTGATTTCTAAGGCGGGACCTTTGTTTTCTACTCGTTTTCGGAACGAATTATTAGTACATTAAAGGTATTAACGTTACCGTTATGACCGTAGGTTATACCAAGAAATTAGCATAACATGTAAACATTATGATATTGTATTACCCGACTAACACTTCTTAAAGGGATAGTCCACCCTCAGTTTAAAAAAAATATGTGATGCTTAGAACAATAACCAAAAAGTCCACAATAATAATCACGAAATATACTTGATATCATAGATATATTATATAGGGAAATAATCCAAATTACTGGAGGGCCGCCATTACGGCTGCACCGGAAGCCAGATTCGAAGGCGGGAAGGAGAAAACTGAAATGCTCTGACATACATCGGCGATCTCTATACTGACGTGGATTATAGTTGCTCTTGAGTGTTAATATCTGAGCCATTTTGAATCATCTTCCTCTTGTCAGGTTCCTTCTGGCTCAAACTGATATGGTTGTATGCCATTCATGACGTAATTTTAACAACGCAGTTGCGTTATGTTCCGGAATAAATCTTTGCTCACACTTGTTTACATGCTTGTGTGTGGGCTCTACAGACTTCAGGTCAACTGGATGCGTTGAAGTGACGTCAATATTCGGGAGCTTTCGGTTTCTGTCTAGCTTCAAAATCGCGGCCACCACAGGCCACTGAAAGTCGATTAATCAGCACCGTGAACTGGATTATTTAATATGTGGGTGGCCGTTTACACATTTTCACATTATTTATGATATTTGTGAGTATAGCTGTATTGGTCCTCAAAATAATGTATTAAAAGCGTGCACTATGCCAAGAGGTCAGCTTCTGAAGTACTTGAGATCACAGCGCCCCTAGGGGCAGACAAGATGGTTTGCTGCGGCCCAGTGGCATTTACGAGTGCTGAGGATAAAAGCGTTTGACTGTTTGTGACAGATTTCTTGCTCAACAAATTTACCGCCAAAGCTGAAAATAAAGATATCTGTTGTCTAAATAGGTACATAAAGAATCGTATGATTGTGTAATCATCTAAACACCATATCGACTTGTTTATTTATGAACTTTCACCAACACGAAATAACAATATCGAATCACTTTGGCGAATCATGAAGATGATGTCGTACGTAGACATTTCCAGTGTAATATTAATTTGCATACTGTAATAATAGAATGTAAAATAGCTTATACATTTAATGTTGATGAACAACGATTCCCAAGAATTACATGTTATGTTATTATAATATTAACCAGTTACTTGTTCTGCCACTGCGCTATATGCCGCTCTAGCTATTTTTAGACAGAAGTGAATACTAACGGTTGTTGCCATACGATTGGTGGCTATTTTTAGACCGGAAAGGGCTTTCCCAATCCCAGTGTGCTTTGCTCGTTTTCCTTCGTTAAGACATGGAAGAATTCGTTGACTACAATTTAGCACTCACCGGCATATACCCTCAGCAGCCAGGAGCCGGGAAGCAGCGAAACTTTAAACTTCCGCCTTTTGCTAATTTTGGGGAGAACGTTTTCACTTTTTCAACTCATATCACGATCAATGCTTCGAGAGACTTTCACTTATCTCTTTTGAAGAACATCAAATGACATACACCTAGCTGCATGCAACTCAAAAGTGGCAATCTAGGTTTCGAGAAAATCGTAGGAAAACTAACACTACTGAAGCCTGACAGAAACATCAATATGGGTATTTTCGCCCACATAAATATTATATTAACACTGGACTAGATGAAATTCTACCGAATATGTGAGCTTAATACCTGTGTTTATGTTTTGGAAATCGAAATCCCGTCTGCTGTTGCTGTTTATTGGTGCACACTAATGCCCAATATTCAAAAGCCCGTACAAGCCATACTTTCCATCACAACATCTCCCTCACCGTGCAATAGGGCAGCGTTAGTAACCAATCACTGTTTCAAGTTAGTCCAAACACTTCGAGCAATCTATTTACCACAAGTTAGCCAGATTTCATTACTCTATCCGATAATCACGTATACAAATTGGGAAGAGACTCGGCCCATTCCACTCCCTGGGGTGTCGTTTTGTAGGACGGTAGTTAATGTTAGTTAGCCGCAGGACTGTTAAGGGATCGTCTGTAGCTAGTTATTACTGGGTCGGGATATGGGACTGTCTAGTAGACGGAGAATAGAGGTAGTTATGATAGAAAAAGTAGTAATAGTAATACAACTCATGATTATAGTGATGATGATGATGATGATGCATATAATAATAATAATAATAATAATAACAACAACAACATCAACAAATATTAGCATAAACTGAACTACCAGTCATGTTACACAAGAGATAGAAAAAAGCATAAAAATGGGCCATTTGACCTCCAAAGGGTGGAAGGTGAAACACCCTTCAGACATTGCTCAACGGAGCTACCATTTACGCCAGCGAAAATGGACGAAGTGACCTCCGAAGGACAACAGATTAAACACCCTTCAGACATTGCCTAATGGAGGTACTTGTGTCAAGTTGGCAAAGTGAAATTGCTTATCTATGAATACAATTTAGGATTAGGTGATTGAACTGTACAATTTAGTAAATTTAAACTTGTTATTTGGTTTAGTCTACGAAACTGCGATTAATTTGAATTAATATTTTGAATAACCATGCAACGATTATTTAGAATCTATTATAATAATGTGCAACTAATTTAATCAGAAGGGCATCTATGAAAAGGTATCCAAGGTTTGGGCTGACCTTTCCTTCTAGATTGGATTCCCTTTTATTGGATCCTCTCTTCGTGATGATACTCGCAGCTGGAAGCAAAGAACCATCTCCTTAAATTATGAAAACATCATGTTTCACCAGGTCAGTGAAATGGGCCGTTCCTACTTATTAATTAAATGTTTAATGCTTATCGAGAATTGTAAAATATAACATGGCCACACCCACCCTTCGTACAAAGATCGTCATCAAGTGAGTTACTTAGTACTCGATTACAGACGTCACCAAGTGAGTTACTAGTAGCCCGTGAAATTGTTTTTGCCGGAGCACTATTACCAGCCCATTTGAGGTCTAATGGCTAAATGTGCTTTCCTGAAGAATTCAATCGGTCAATAGAAATATTGTTTTAAATCTGAGGGGTTGGTAATAAATCCGTCATAACGTTCCCATTTATTTGCTTTCATTAACAATCACAGAAGGTTCATATTCGTGTTTGATTGGTATTGATGATTGTTTAATCGACCTTGCCCTTTCAGTTGTTGAAATAAAGAATGTATCTTCTGAGACCGAAGTATATAATAATAATAATAATAATAACAATTGGCGAAATGGCAGTTATTTTAAGTGGCTTAGCTACACCAAATGACGGAGACTCATTTGGTCGGTAGTTTACTACTTCACCACCACCCCGCCTCCCGCACAGCATGACCTTAACCAGAGGTAAATAGTGCCACACTCTACCGATGAGGCCATTCGGCTTCATCTTTTCTTAATGTTCCTTTGTCGACATCATTAGATAACGGTATAGAGATAGCCTCGTCCATTTGAGAACAACTTGAGCCAACCAACTTTCTTTTGTGGGTGAGATGGTTTGTCATCGATTTTTTTTTACTGTACAACACAAATATGTGAATATGAGAATCAGTACGTCATCTAATATTATATATCATAATAAACTTAAAAAATTGCTAGTTTGCAGGTTAATCTAACAAATTGACAACTATCAGATATATGCACAGTTATATGTTGTACCATGGAAGCAAAACTAATAATAATAATAATAATAATAATAATCGTGATGATGATGATGATGATGTTGATGATAATGATTTAATAATAATAATAGTAATAATAATAATAATAATAATAATAATAATATAGCTATTTCCATATATTCAAGCAGAACACCGATCAAAACATTTCAATTTGAAATTCAGTCCGATACCAGACCCTTCCTTTACAGGTTCAATACAATAAGAATGATCACCAATTAACGTTATTTATCACCGACATTTGCTGATATTAACAATTTCATTGGTCCATCATCACGTTTCGTTATTCAGCCAGCTGATTGGTGGCTATTTTTAGCCTGGAAAACCCTTTTCTTTTCTGACTTCTAACGCATGTTACCAAAACGCCTGACAAGCCTAACGCAAAGTATTTCTTAGTAACATTACATTAAACTCTATTAGAAGTACAAATACACGGCTATTCCCAACCCCAGCAGGTTAAACGCCCAGTTCAGAATAGGATAATGTAGTATCAGCGGAAATGGGAAATCCGCCATTAGGAAGTGACGTCATATATTCTAACCTAGACCACTGCGTACATGGGAAAATGATCATTCGGAAAGTATACTCTCACATCCAGTATCCGAGGTTTTCTACACGAGTTTCAAGGAGTTAATTAAGGTTAACGCAAAGGTCATGCCCTAAGCGCTATTGGCACTCTCACTGTGTGTGGGGGTGGGAGGATGTGAGCTTTTATCATCAGAGAAGTTGATTAGATGATTACCTGGTGACGTCACATCAAGGCTTGTACGTGTTGAACAACTACAGTAACAGTAAGCATAACAGAGTTTAATTAAACTCATCCCATTATAGACCCAAAACTGGGTAGATACAAGCCTCTAACATAAACAAAATAATGGACTTTTGGAATCCAATATATCAACACAGCCGTCGATTTTGTACACAAACACGCACACACACACACACACACACAGCGAGAGACCTAAATACAGTTTTTAATAAATGATAAAGTTTGTCGATATTTTGATAGTTGTTTGGCGGCTTAAAAAGGCTAAAACAAACAAACACACACACAGAAACACAGACACACACCCTAGCGGGGAAGTACGGGTGGTACAAGATAGCCGAAATACTGGAGAATAATGAGGCTTATAAGTATAGAGTCACAATAAAGAACGTGATATAGCGAGATCTCGGAACTAGAACACGGAAAATATACCGTCAGATGATGATAAGAAAAGATCACTGGTAGATCCCACTCAAACACGGAGAGATAACAGTCAGATTACAAGTGATCGAAAACACATCGTGAAGCACGCCACGAACCACCCCACGAAACACACATAGAATATATTTCTGTGTCAAGTAGTGGGCAGATTTAATTTTTTAACCTCTTCTTTTGTACATTATAAATTATATGGGCGCATGCGCACTGACGAGCACAGCCCATTGAAGAAACCTAAGCATTGATAGAATTACCGAATTGTGTGTGTGTGTGTGTGGGGGGGGGGTGCGGTGTTAGGGGAGGGGGGTATGGGGAGACAGGTATTTCCATTACATCAACTAAAATTTACATTTTATGACACGCCTACGTGCCTTTGGTCCACTTATTCCACAACATCAATTATATGTTATGATGTCACGTGCTATTTGAAATTTAACAATAGTCACAAGTTGTTACAGTTTTTGTGAGGAGCCTAAATATGAGGAGCAATGATTCCTTCATTGACCGGAGGGGTCTACATGAGCTAAATGGAACGGCGGTTAGCCCCCGTCCTGTGGTGCTTAAGTTCAAATCCCGGTTTGACCATGTGTGCAGGTTGTTTCATTTTTCACTTCACAACATTACCGTTGGAGGTTACTTGGCCCGATTTAGCCTACAATATGCAGAAAGAGTTTCAAAAACAGAACACCCCAAACGCACACACACACACATACACACATAAGGCTGCAGCTTTGTGTCAATAGACGCTGGTTTACGCCATTGTAGCGTACCCTAAAAGGAGATCAACCCTATTTAAACAGGTTTGTGAGGCAAATACGAGTCACAGCAAGATATTTACCAATCACAATTCCGGTAAACACGATTGCTATTTTAAATTGTTTTATTTATTGCAATTATCACTACGATCGTACAATAGTCAATGGACAGTCAATTGAAAGCACCTCAAATAAATTTATAATATTGAATTTCGTTTTAACCGGCGCAATTAGTTTAGATTTTTATGCTATTTGGACCCGTAAAATTACTTCGTATTTAGCCAATTTTAATGGTATAAATATCTGATTATATCTACTATCGAAGTAAATGTGAGATTGGCCGGACTGGCAAACCATTTCGAGTTAAGCTACTATTTCGTTATAACTGTATACCTTGTCTTTTTTTACTGTGTATACAAAGTGATTTAGTAAGTTAGATACTAATTAGAAATACTCACAGTTCGGAAGAGTTGTCGATAAGGATCACCCCACCCTCCTTCAAGTCGTCATTTATGATTTTCGACTTATAACTTATGAACTAGGATCTGCTTTATTGAAGAATGACACATCCCGCACAGCTGGGATACCCTGAATTCGCCCTAATGACATTTCAGCCTGCAGTATAGTGCGTTACGGGGTTGCCACAGCGATGTACGGAGGAGTACGGAATCGGCTTAAACAAGATCCCGAATCATATTTAAACTAGACAATTTTTTAAACGATGATACGAGGACGTAAACAAAGAAATAATAATTGTATATGAAAAATGGCAATATTAATTCTCTTTTCTGAATCATGCGACAGCCATGACCGAGTATTGGTCTGTCTGATACAGAAACACTGTTTACGTCCCAGATTCAGGATCTATTCAGTAGATGTCTGTTATATTTATGAATATTCTCTTGTCAATTGACAATTATGTGTCATACAGCGAGTGGCATAGCAACGGAGAGAAGCTTTCTACTAAATGTTATCACGGGTGTAGATCCCTGGGCGGGCTTGAGGTGGGGGTGGTAGGTAGGGCAGATATGAGGCGGGTTTTGTTAACCTCTTCTTCTAACCGGCCATCCTCGCGGTACACATAAATCTATACTCCTGAATGTTTTTAGATATCACAGACATATTCACCTCATGTATGTCTGGTATATATGTTCAGCCCATAATCCTACAATTTATGGTTTTCCGTATTGGTGTTAGAGCCAAAAGACCTATTACTTAATAGTAAGGGGCATGAATAGGTAGGCTTGTCATTCCCCCCCCACCCACTCCTAAATAAAGATTGTAAAATATGCAGCTACTTGGCTTATAATTAGCGTCACTCACTCACTCACTCACTCACTCACTCACTCACTCACTCACTCACTCACTCACTCACTCACTCACTCACTCACTCACTCACTCACCACTCACTCACTCACCACTCACTCACTCACTCACTCACTCACTCACTCACTCACTCACTCACTCACTCACACACACACACACACACTCACTCACTCACTCACTCACTCACAACCATTTAATATTATCGTATATTTATATATATATGTGTGTGTGTGTGTGTGTTTGTGAGCGCGCGCGCGCCTGCCTATATAGCATTGCATATAACTTGTGTAACATCCTCATTCATAGCATACCATAAAGCATTGAGAAGTCTGTTATATCACTGTGATGGAATCTCTTCCTCATAACACCACCATAACACCTTAGTAACATCATTATGTCACCTATTTAACACCTACATGTTGATAACATTGCCACATACCGCCTGTATTACACTGCCATAGCACCCGCGCATAGATAACTTTACCATACCACCTAAAAAATATTGCCGTATCATCTATATAAGATTCCCATATCACCTATATAACATTGCCATACCACCTATATAACATTGCCATACCAACTATATAACATTGCCATACCACGTATATAACATTGCCATACCACGTATATAACATTGCCATACCACCACCTATAGAACATTGCCTTACCACCTTTATACATTTAGTCACACCACCTATACACCATTGTCGTATAGCTCATTTCACACTTGCATATCGCCGCAGTAGTCATTTGAAGGTCACCTTGTAAGCAACGATCAATACTAGATGTGCTGAGGGTAATGCGACGGGTCATTAGGTGTACAAATGGCGGACAGACAAGTCTGGTCTCTGTGTCAATGTCGACAGGTAACTTCATAGATGTTAGGACTATCCGTTGTTGTTGTTAACATCTGCTGTTGTAGGTGACATCTGAAGTTATATTGGTAAAACCTACTGTTATGTATCCAGAACGACAAATGTAAGCAACTGTGTGTGTCTCTCTCTCTCTCTCTCTCTCTCTCTCTCTCTCTCTCTCTCTTTCTCTGTGCGTGTGCGTGCGTGCGTGCGTGCATGTGAATTTAAGACATGTTGTTAACGCTTCCTGGTGTTAACAGCTGTCCTCTGATCTGCATTTTTGTAGATTAACAACAGGTCAATTTCAGGGGAAGATAACCTTTCAAATTGGACAATATTTTAGGATAGCACGAACAGCAGATATTATATAACTGATATTGTTTAAATAATATTGCATAAATTATACTATTTAACTAATGTCATATAAAAGAGCCCGTCTGACTTGCTAAGACGTCTGTTTGCAGGTTCATCTCTGGCCGGAAGCGCTCCGCTGACGACGCATGCGCTCCACGAAATGGCGTTCTCGGCTGGCAGCCAATGACCGAGCCGCTCCCGTAATGGAGAAATGTCCTCTTCCGGCGAGCGATGTTGTCGGTTACATGAGACGCAGTGTCAAGTGGTACTCGGTCAGGAAGTGAGACACTATGGCACGCGGATAAGATGGCGGTTGAGAGAAAGTGTTCACTTGGATTAGGGAAAGTCTGCCACTAGCCGAGGGGTGTAGTTGATCACGTGATTTAAAGCAGACGGATAAGCGTAAAATCTGGTAGGATTAATGTAGAATTTATTTCGAATTAGGCAGATATTCGTCTGCATTTTATTGGAAGCGATAACTGTCACTTCTAATTGTTCTCTGCGAGCCATCTTTCCATCGGGTTCGATGGTGAAGACTGTTCGCCGTTTCTCAAAATAGCCCCCTCCTGCGTGTTCAGACCGCTCTCCCCTCCCCCAGGCCATTTTTCGTTCGCCATCATGGATGTGACGTACCTGCTGGCTAACGTCACGGATGACCCGGACGACGTCGCCGTGAACCGTACCGAGTGCTACGACTACAGCAAAGATCTGGAACAGATCCTCTACAGCCAGGTCGGACGGACGAACGACAGCTACTCGTACCACATCTTCAACAACTACAGCACGTACCGGCTGTACCAGAGTACCAAGTATCATCTCTATTTCCACTTCTATCCGGTGCTCTACGCCATCGGCATACCCGGAAACGTGCTCTCGGCCATTCTCTGGCTGCATCCGCTCCTGCGCACGACGACCGGGGTCTATTTCGCCATCCTGGCCATCACAGACACGTTGGTGCTCTGCTTCCATCTGAAATTCATCGTGGAGGCGGCCTTCGATGTGGAGATCATCCGGAGTAACCTGGCCTGTAAGATCTTCAACTCGCTGTTTACGGCCTCCGATTGTCTCTCCGTGATCCTGGTACTCGCCATAACCGTCGAACGGTTCGTGGTCGTCTGCTACCCGATGCACCGGAAGCGGCTGTGCAGCATGCGCCGCACGGTTACCGTTCTGTGCGCGCTGCTCGTCGGCGCATGCACCGTCGGCGCCGTCGAGGGCGTCCTCTGGAACTACGACGTCCAGCTGCGCGCGTGCGCGACCGGCCGCGAACGGCTGCGCACCAAACGCGCCATCGTGCTGTCGAACCTGCTAATTGTCTGCGTCGCCTTCCTCGGGCCAATTGTGGCGCTGCTCGTCCTCGACATCATGATCGTCGTCCGCATCCGGAAATCGCGCCTCTTCCGGATGGGCTTCGCACGTCGGAACGCCACTCCCGAACGGAAGTCGGTGATCCAGAAGAAACAATTCGAGAAGGAGAACAGCTACATTCTGCTGGTGTTGTCATTTTACGTGGCCTTGTCCAAGACTCCTGAAAGCGTCTGTTACTTCATCCTTGCCCACTTTTTGCCTATTGCTTGCGTTGATCCGGACACGGAACAAGGCCGGCCCGCCTGGGATCGCTACTTTCGCTTTCTATTTATTTCGGCGCTGTTCCAAGCGTTCTCGCTCACCAACTACGCCATCAACTGTTGGGTGTACAGTCTCCTTGGCAGGAAGTTCCGGGGCACCATCCGAACGGTGTTCTGCGGCAAGAAGAGCGTACAGTTTTCTTCGCTGACTTGACCCAGATCCCGATGTGATCTGGATCATACAGCCCGGCGAGATGCGGGAACCGACGACGTGGGGGAGGGTGGGTCTTACACGACGGAAGTGGCTTTCTCGGCGATTTCGGAACGGAGAACATTCGACCAACTAAAGCATACGAGCGATTGGTTGTCCTGCAATGTCGGCAATGAAATGTTGCAACTCTGCGGACACTTTTGCGCACAAAGTAAGATACATAGGCCGAACCTCCTCTAAAGTGAAAGCCGAAAATTTTTCATAGAAAGCCATACCGGGTTTCGAACCTAAGTGCTGGCGGTCTTCGGCCAACCACGCCTCCATTTAGGGCACGCCTCCACGCCATGAAGTATTTCGAACGTCGGTTGTTGGAGAAACGGATATGCCTAATATTTAGCACCGAGTCTGACCTCACCATTTATTGAAAGACGTGACAAGATCCGGCTTCACGCGCACACACACACACACACATACACGCATATCAAGAACGGGTTCCGGATTTAATTGAACAAAATATAAGACAGTCGTTATGTCGCATTTATAGGCCGATCCCGAGTCGAAATTATTGCTTGTTTCTGGACTTATATAGATCCAGAGTGGACGCGTACTTAACTGGCAATTGAAACTCCAGGAACCAACACACCAAAAGGTTGGTAAATGAACTAGTAGATGTTCTGTTCATTTTGTGCCAATTTTATGGGATAATAATCGATACCTTTTTCTGTTATATGATGTTGCAAAACAGTGTTGCCCTAGTATATGTTTTGTTTCCATATATGTTAGTTTTTTTGTTTGTTTTTCTCTCTCTCATTATTTAGACTAAATTTATATTATTTATTGTAAGTTGCATAAAGTAGTCTTTCGTATCGTTAGTCTGAATTTATCATTGTTTACGGTAAGTGAAATAAAGTAGAAGTGAGAGAAAAAAAAGTGCTATAGGATATATGTTTATACGGCGAACATACACATACACGAAGACGCATATATATTGAGATGCTCATCATCAACTCACGCACAGATATTGACATACGGGATAGACAGACAGACATACAGACAAATATACAGACATACAGACAGATAGACAGGCAGACAGACAGAGACGGATGATGATTGATGCTTTACGGCCACTTTTGTGCACATGGTAGACTAAACGGACAGACGGACGGATGGACGGACGGGTGGACGGTTAGATCAACAGACAGGTAGACAGAAAGACAAACAGCGATATTCAAGAGCACACTGGAATCTGTTCAATTTTATTTTGGGACATCACTTTTCAGGCGGACAACATCATTGTTATCGGGTATCGGACAACATGGCCGCTCTATTGGGCAATACTTGGGGTCGGTAATAAAGCTATCAGCTATAGAATGTTATCATAAAGCACATCTCAGCCCGTCTGTGTCATCACGTGCCATCTGATAATGACTCATCATTTTTCAGGTGGGAGGAAGAACACACCTGACTGTTCCAGGCCGATGTTTTTGTCGGAGAGACACTCTGGCATTATCCTTAGTAGTCTTGGCTTTATGTGTTTTACATCACTGTCAACGGTTAATGCCATGTCATGGCAGGAAATTGCTGGTTGGATGTAGCTTAAAGTTTTGCTAAAAGGGAGGGGGATGGGTGTGAGAGAGAGAGAGAGAGAGAGTGTGCGTGCGTGTGTGCGTGCGTGTGGTGCGATTTGTTAGCGCGCTTCATAATTTGAAACCTTTTCCATGTCACTTATGCCATGTTAACAGTCTTTAGAAAACGAAGTTTAAAGAAAAAGGTTTAATAGAGATTTCGCGTTAATTTTTTATACTATGCCAAACAAATACTCAGTTTCCGTCATTGACAATCGGCGGCTAAATAAAAACAAATAGCTTTATATATCGTGCATATATGATATTAGTCTGTTAATTAAACTTAATGACACATCATTTCTAAGTGGATAATGCTATAAAAATTTTTTTATATATATATATATATATATATATATATATATATATATGAGATAATAGAAACAAATCTGTTTCTAATAACACACACACATACACAAATATACACACACATACATACACGCACGCACGCACACACACACACACACACACACACACACACATACATACATACACACACACACACATATATATATATACACATTCATACACACACACATACACATACGTACACAGAGTGAGAGAGAGATCAGTATATGTACTATGTATTATAATTCAGTGGTAAGCCGCCACTATATGGTGCCCTCTGATAATAATATTTGCCATATTCAGCTTATAAAAGAATATTTATTGAATGTATGACTATAACAAGATCCACCAATCTATTGTTGTCGTTTATGGGCGGCTCAAATTAGTGTTAATCTTTCACAAACAAACAGAGGCTATTCATCCCACCTCAGGCTGTCGCATGCTATGTGTCAAGGATTACTGGTGAATGGTTTTGCATGCTCTGATTCTCTGTGCCAGTGCATTTTCATTAATGGACACACACACACACACACACACACACACACACACACAATACATATATATATATATACAGAGAGAGAGAGAGAGAGAGCTTAGGGGAGGGAGCTATTCATATAATCTTAAATTTGATGTGGTACTTGTGCCACTTCAGCGAGTCGTCCCCAGTCGCGACGTACTCAGACTATAATTCACAGTCTTGGGGCGTCGAAGCTATTTACCATCAGATCTGACTCATCTAAAAGGCAAATTCTAGAGACATTGATTGAATCCGCTGAGTACTTGAATAATATAGGTACGGTGAAACAGTGAATACTCACTGGCACACATAGTAGTACCAGTAGCAATAGTAGCAGCAGTAGCACACACACACACACACACACACACACACACACACACACACACACACACACACACACACACACACACACACACACACACACACACACACACACATATATATATATATATATATATATATATATATATATACAGATATATGATAATAATGATAATGATTGATGTTTTACGGCCACTTTTGTGCAAAAGGTAGGCTAAATGGGCCGAGCGACCCGCAAAGGTAATGAAGCGAAGTCAAAGACGAAACAAATTCAGATATACCCCGAGGGGGTATATATATATATATATATATATATATATATATATATATATATATATATATTTAGTTATACCCCGCCCTACGTCATAAATTGATTCCAATACGTCATGCCATAAAATGTCTATGAAAATCGTATTTTGTTTACATTTTAAAATGTTTAAATATGGTTTATTGTATTTTATTATGACGTATGTGACGTAGCTGAGTCACGTAACATCGGACATAATGACGTTCGTTGAACTGAAATTTACTCTTGAAAAGTGGCGTAAAGGTGTGCATTTGTGTGTGTGTGTGTGCCGTGTGTGTGTATTTATGTGTATATATAGCATAGTATATATATATATATATATATATATATATATATATATATATATATATATATATATATATATATATATATATATATATATTATAACCATTTGTACTTATTTTCTCTCTCTCTTCTCTCTCTCTCTCTCTCTCTCTCTCTCTCTCTCTCTCTCATTCTCTCTCTCTCTCTCTCTCTCTCTCTCTCTATCTCTCTCTCATATATATATATA
Organism: Paralvinella palmiformis; assembly: GCA_025642065.1. NCBI lineage: Eukaryota > Metazoa > Annelida > Polychaeta > Terebellida > Alvinellidae > Paralvinella > Paralvinella palmiformis. Next base: position 751,951 of record JAODUP010000036.1, read on the forward strand.
TATATATATATATATATATATATATATATATAGCAACCAAAAGTATTGAGACTGGCTAGCTTTAAGGATTTATAACTAACTAAGGAACATAGAGTCTGCTTAAGGAACTGAGAGGGTTGGAGATTGTACAATCCATTAGCATCATCAACATACCGTGAAACATTATATTTTTAACAATCAGTTACAGTTACGTGAAACACGTTCATCAATCACCGTCCAGTAAGGTGTTCAGTTGTGGCTAAGCCAACTAACGAACGAGTGAAAAAAAATCAGTAGCCAGTTGCCGGATACGAACCGAGAATCTCTCACTTTCTAATCCACGATCTCATTACTCTGTTAAAACGGGTCAAATTATTTATGACGAGACTGACTTAATTTGCATAATTATAATTTTTCTCTTTGCATAAATTATATTATTGAACTGATTCACAATGAACTGGTCATCTTTCATCCCCTTTCTTCGTTTATTCCAAACTTCAACTTGAGCAAATGTTCTCAAATATTGATTAATTAAGCTGTAAAATTGGAATATTTTTATACAGTGTTACCCACGTATAAGGTCATCATAGATTGAGTCGAGTTGAACCAAGTTCTTTTGTCTAGCCTCGGCCCTGATCACATCCGGTCAAGGAAACAATTCGTAGAACCCACAACGTGGACTTTTAGCGCGCTGCGCAGTGCAGTGCTCTAGCCGCTTCGCCATTGAAGTGCCCAGTATATATATATATATATATATATATATATATATATATATATATATATATATATATATATATATATGATGTAGTTATATAGATGTGAGATACTTGTTGTTATATTAAATTGTTGACAAAAATCTTATTTATAACGAGTTTATTTGGGAATTTCGTAGCTGTTATTGTTGTTCTTATTGTTGTTATTGTTGCTGCTGTTATTGTTATTTTATCGACATTTCTGCGCATGTCATGGGCTAACTAGGTGAAATAATCTCCCGAAGAAAAAGCCGTGAAACGAAAGATGAAAACGAGGTTGCGCTTGAGTTTTTACCACCCTTCCCCCTTCATTATAACAATAAATTTATTTGATGTTACAAAACCAAAACTGTTCGTCGAAATGGCGACATGAGAGAGAATTGGCTTCGTTCTTCACCCATCTGTAGAACACGAATCGATTGTCGTACATTATCAATCTATCACCGTTGATATCGATCTATCAATCAAATAGTCCGTCTATGCTTCACAGCCAATCACATAATTGTACCCTCCTGCCTTCGCCCCCCCCCCTCCAGCCGCCTCATTTGGCTGATGTATGTCACCGAGAACGAGTAAATCCCTTAAAGCTATACGAGGAAGAGGGGGACGGATGTATATTTATATTGGCTGAGTACTCTATTGGCTGAGTTTCGACTTGGTATGAGGTTTGTTCCGAGGAAAATTAGTCTGTTTCCAAAAGTGATACGCGAGAGGACGCCTCCGTGGACTGACTGGTAGCGCATTGGACCGCAGATCGCTACCACCTGAGGTCGAATCTCGGCGTTGCCATATCTGAAGGGTGTTTCATCTTTGACTTCGCTTCATTACGTTTGGAGGTCGCTCGGCCCATTTAGCCTACCATGTGCACAAAATTGGCCGTAAAACAGCAATCATCGTATACGTGAGATAAATGATTTATTTACGTCATTCATTCAGTGATGTGGGATCTATGAGATGCGCTATTATCTGTAGAACTTATGTGAGATGTAAGATGTAAAAATATGACAATTTTAACGGGTATTATTTATAACCCGAGTAATCCTACTACGAAAACAACAAAAGGCTTATTCAGTGTCCATCATTGATAACAAAATATCACAACACGGAATATCCATCTGTAAAACAATTTAGTAATCAAACGCTTAGATAAAAAAGATGCGTCTTATAGAGCCAAATCTGTTAGAAGAAGTGATCTATAATCGATTTAATAGCCCTACAGCCTCTAAATCATCGCTATAGTGGGCGTAAGCCTTGCAGTATTTTGCCAATAGTGGCTTTAGCCAAATCCGCCATCTTGTCTCACAGGAGTGCTGAAAGTGCCCCCTAGCGGAAGAGTGGTTTGTTTATCAACAGAGATAGTTGTCACTCCCTATGACACTAATCCTTGTGATACGGATCATCACCATCATCTCTGGGAAAATCCCGCGAAAACTACTTACATCGTAAACAACTTAACTATGGTTTTTTGGTGGAAATTAGTTTACTAAATCTGCATTATATGATAATCTGTATTAAAAATGCCCCAAAATATACTACTACTGCTACTACTACTGCTGCTGCTACTACTACTACTACTACTACTACTACTACTGCTTCTATTATTATTATTATTATTATTATTATTATTATTATTATTATTATTATTAGATTTTACTACTACTATTACTACGATATATATATATATATATATATATATATATATATATATATATATATGTATACATAATATATATATATATATATATATATATATATATATAAATTATGTAACATTTCTATGCTGTTACATTTGGTTTTGTTATTATAAATTACTCTACATATTTACTATTACTCCCTCTGTTGTAGTTAGTCTAAGTTGTTGTTTCTTAATATCAGTTATAAACGGATTAATTAAATGAAAATGTCTCAACTCAGTTCCATAGTATAGGAGACCATAATGGCAGGACACATCGTCAAGAGTCATGAGATGAACTCGTGTTAGATAACTTATTGATTTCAATATGCGTTATTAAAAGGTTCTCTATGAATGGATTACTGATGTTTATTTACTTTTAATTTTATTATCAGACACTGTCATAAATGTCTGTGGATTCATAATTCGTCTATCAGTTTAATATCGCTCATCGACCAGTGACAATAATTGACCATTTTGATGAGTTCGATGAATGTTATTTGCTTATCAGACAGGCAACGGCAGATGATCACCATCAGCAGCATCATCGGCAACTCATACCCGCACATACCCCGCACGTACCCCGCGCGGGTTGACCAACCTCAGAGAAAGATACACCACTAGTGTGGCTATGACCTTCATAATATTAGTAGTATGGCCGGTTGTCTAGATATAATATTAGTATCATGGCCGGTTGTCTAGATGTAATATGATGTAATATTAGTAGTATGGCCGGTTGTCTAGATGTAATATGATGTAATATTAGTAGTATGGCCGGTTGTCTAGATGTAATATTAGTAGTATGGCCGGTTGTCTAGATGTAATATTAGTAGTATGGCCGGTTGTCTAGATGTAATATTAGTAGTATGGCCGGTTGTCTAGATATAATATTAGTAGTATGGCCGGTTGTCTAGATGTAATATTAGTAGTATGGCCGGTTGTCTAGATGTAATATTAGTAGTATGGCCGGTTGTCTAGATGTAATATTAGTAGTATGGCCGGTTGTCTAGATGTAATATTAGTAGTATGGCCGGTTGTCTAGATGTAATATTAGTAGTATGGCCGGTTGTCTAGATGTAATATTAGTAGTATGGCCGGTTGTCTAGATGTAATATTAGTAGTATGGCCTCTGTTTTTTTTAAATATCTGACCGTTAATGACAATTGTGACATGGATACTAAATATGCTAAGATAACTTCCTATCTTCCTATCCAAATCTCGTGATCTGTGATTGGAATGAGTATCTATTAATTGCCTACAACAAACACAAACATAAAATGATTGTTATCTTTCTTGGTAAAACATCACATTAGAGAAAATCATATATATATATATATATATATATATATATATATATATATATATATATATATATATATAAAAACAGTGACTTTTCTTAAGACACTATTTAGACTTGGTATTGTAACTAAGTGATATTACTTCAAGTAAATCTTTTTTTCCTTCAAATTATTATTAATAGCCGAAATAACAACATGACACGAGTTAGCGCGAACCTAAGGACAAAGTAAGTCAGAAAATGTAACATCGTTGGCTTTTTCGTGGATCCAATTCTGGATCAGTGATATATGCTATATTAAGTTTGGATTGGCTGCTTTCGAGGACGGAATAAGGAGGGATAATTCTCAGTGCGGCGCCTTTGTTTATCACTGTTGTAGTTCCCGGCGTCCTTTGATAATTTAACGGGCTGCGTGACTTCGGCTGCGCGTATTCTCATCCGGAGCGCAATGCACGCCGGGAAGGAAACAGGGAAAACAGCATCCCGCCTTCGCCGAGAATACACGCAGGTAGTGAGTGTTTATTTTAATGGATTACTGCCTCCATTCCCGTTACATATTACGCCACGTGCTACTGCCGGAATCCCTATACCCCCATCCCTATTTCCGGTGACGTCACGATACGCTAGACTGACCAGAACACCTAGTACACGGGGACTTGGAATAACTGTTTATTTGGATGATGATGATGATGATGATGATTGGTGTTTTACAGCCACTTTTGTGCACATGGTAGACTAAATGGGCCGAGCGACCGCCGAAGGTAATGAAGTGAAGTCATAGATGAAACAACCTTCAGATTCGAACACGGGTGATAGTAATATGTGGTCCAACACGCTACCGCTAGACCACGGAGGCGCCCTACCGTTTTGTTTGGAATCCGGATCAACAATATAATACTGATAATGCTAGACACGTCGGATTTTTACGACGATACGTACGCGTCTAAGTCACGATAGGATTTACAGTCCCAAAGCGCCTACCAATCAAATTGCCAAACCGCCAACTCTCATTTGCCTCGGTTCACAGCTACAGTGGCGCCGTGTAGTGAAAAAGCCGGGAACTAGCCAATGGCTAGCTATATTTAGGGTTAATCCGGTCCAGGCCAAAGTTCGTCCCTATAATTAACTAATGAATGCCAAATCCTCTTTTATGATCAATTATAAAGTGTTTTGTCTACATAATAAAGCTGGTTGATATATTGTTGGTCGGATATTTACGTCTTCTTACCTTAAAATCACTTTGTTTGTGACAATAATTCAGGTAATTGGCATTAATAGATGTACTGATGATACTGTCGGTTCAATGGCGACGTGTCATGGCTACAGCGTTGAAGTCATTAGGTCTATATATTATAGAACAAATGTTTTGCTTCCTTAATATAGGCCAACGTTCAGTACGCCGCCATTATTATACATTGTCGCTAATTTACGTGCTCACAAATCGGTAGTGAGTGGGGCAGTGAGTGAGTGAGTGAGTGAGTGGTTTGTTTAGTCTTGTGCTGGTCACACCTTTTAGATATTGCGAAGGGTGACTGCCTTGGGAAATATGTCCAACAAATATAAGAGTGAGTAGGATTAGAACTCATAATTTGGATGTTTGCAGCGCAGTGCTTTAATCACTGTGCTCTCAGATAATAATAATAATATAAACAACAGCATCAACAACAACAAAAATATGCAAATGAAATCAATGAGGATAAAAACAAGACAGGCAAACAACCAAAAAGACCACAAAACCAACACATAACAACAACAACAACAATAACGATAAAAACATATAAAACGGAAAACAACAACAGCAACAACAACATTAATCATAGAAATAGCGACAAAGATAACGAGGCAAACAAAATTAATCAATACAAATATACAAACACCAAGAAGTAGCAGAAGCTGTAATACAAATATTTTAAATAACAATAGTTGTCAAAGACAGTCGTAATGAGGATTGTTGAAGATTAAAGAAGGGACGAACAATTAATCCAGATCAAAGGATTATTTAAACCGTTTGTGTTGGCAAGTGACGTTCTTAGAGAACCCTCTTATTTACTTGAAGAAAAAAGTGTGTCCTAATAAATATTCCATATTATCTCAATATAAGCTGGTACTCGCATAATAATAATGATGATGATGATGATGATAATAATAATAATATTAATAATCATTATTATTATTATTACTAATTAGAAAAAACAAAGTATATGTGTTTCAAACCAAAATTCACTGAATGGTTTATTTGTACCTACTCTCTACCTTAATGATGTACCTCTGACTTTCGTCACATGTAACCAATATTTAGGTGTAATTATATACATGACAAACATTAGAATGATGTTGGTATCATGAGATATGTTAAATCCCTTTATTCAAGAGGGAATATGCTTAGCAGTCGCTTCAAAACATATTCCTCCAGTATTAAAGTAAAACTATTTAGCTCATTCCTTTGCAATGGCTATGGCTGTCATTTCTGGTCAACGTATAAACAGTATACACATAAACGTGTTGTAGTGGCCTTTAAAAATATATACAGAGCATTATTTGGTATTTTAAAGGGGAGACTATGTCTGCAATGTATGTCAATAATAATATTGATAAATTTGTGGTGCTGGTTCGCAAAAATGTGTATAGTTTTAAAACACGTGTAGGTGTTACTAACAATTTGCTAGTACAATGTATTGTTTCTAGTTTATTTTATTATCATTCTAGCTCTTGTGCTAGATGGACGAAAATAGTTAATTTATAATTTGTTGTTATGTGTAGTATATACTTTACTTTATTATAATTCATATGTATATGGAATTTTATATTCTGAAATAAATTGATTGAATTGAATAGAATAATAATAACAATGCACGTTTATATAGCGCCAGAACCAGGTAACCCTATTCTGGGGCGCTATATAATATTATTCCCAGCGCCCACCTCAATTCCCAACGGAGCATACAACGCATGCTGCCAGTAAAGGCACAAATCGTTACTCAAACGCACAGCCATCACGTCCTACGCTCTGACTAACTGCGCCATCACGGCTCGATTTCGCCCGGGAATGTTTGAATCCAGTTTTATTCGAGGTTATCGCCGGGAGTTAATAATCACTTCCACGATATCATTATAGAAAACTACTTGCCAAAGGACGGTAAAATTATTTAAATGCAACTGACGTTAGAGGCATTGTGTGCGGAGAATATACGCAGCCATCGGTGGCGAATGGACTAATGGAATTTGGTGTTCGCTGGCGAATGTGCCCGGTGGCGAAAACCCTTCGGTGGCGAACTGGCCCGCAGCCTAGCCGGAAGCGCCACCTCAGCACCTCGGTTATGAAGACGTTTGCGCCCATGGAACATTTCGCGATCGAAACATATTTGAAGGCAATATTTAACCCGATGGATGTACGGTAGTCGACTGATCATAGATGCTTAACAATATTTTCTGGTGTTCCTGTTCCTAGCTCGCTCATTTCGTTTATTAAAACTTCATCTATATTCATGTCTATATTACCGCAATTTATTACGGATCCGACAAACCATATTTGTCGTAGATGGCGCCACCCTTCACCTATAGCGCTACCGGTTTCCAAGGATAGCATGAATAATGTATCGCTGGAGTGAAAGATGTGATTTTTAGAGTCCTTTTAGAATATCCAGACTCCAATTTCTAATAATAATAACATTTGGACTTGGGATACAGAACTTGGGAATGATGAAAATCAGGCTTTTTGTATTGTGATGATGAAGACGTTGATGATGATGATGATGATAATGCTGATTATGATAGTAATAATAATAACATTTAATAATAATAATAATAATAAATCGCCTTTGTGGTATCCTGGGTTAGAGCGAAGGGTCTATTTACTTCATGGTCATGCTGTACGGGAGGTCGGAGGTTCGAATCCCGGTCGTGGCACTATAGTAGGAGGAGTGTTTCATCCAGCCAGGCAACTGGCGAAGTTTTCTCGATCAAATATGTCATATATTGTAAATTCTAAATTTGTTTAGAATTAGTCCCCGGGGTGAAGCAGTAAATTACAGACCATATGCGTCTTCCCCCCCCCCCCCATTTGAGATTGCTAATCTAAGTAAAATAACCGCCATAATAATATTAATAATAGTATACAAGAAACAGCATAAAACAAATAAATGTAGTGACAACATATATTTCTGTTTGATATACTCAATACTCACACAATATAACATGTCATGTCATAGGGGTAGTAGTTTTAAAGGATGTAGTCTACGGCTGTATATCTATTATCGATAGAACCTTGTCTTACACTAAACTCTATCTATGCCAACTCCATTTAAAGACTAAGCCATGTATCATCCGCTCTCTATATAGACACCAGGAATATAAACAAAGACAGCAAATCCCAGTTATATTTAGACGTTATCAAGTAAGACTAACAAGAGAGAGAATATCACGTGATAACAGTAATATACAGAACAAGAGGCAGGGCAACAAAACCGGACCAATAAAACAAAATGACAACAGCAGCAACAATAACAATACCACAACAACGTCAACATATAAACAACAACAAAAATACCACAATAACAACGTCAACATATAACTAACAACAATACTACAATAACAACGTCAACTTATAAACAAAAACAATACTACAACATCAGCATATAAACAACAACAATACTGCTAGAACAAAAACATCAATATATAAACCACATTAATACGACAACGTCAACATTTAAACACAACAACAACATATAAACAACAACGTCAACACAAAAACAACAACAACAGTACAATAACAACGTCAACATAAAAACAACAACAACAGTACAATAACAACGTCAACATAAAAAAAAATACTACAACAACAACGTCAACATATAAACAACAACAGTACTACAACGTCAACATATAAACAACGTCAACATATAAACAACAGCAATACTACAACAACAACGTCAACATATAAACAACAGCAACAATACTACAAAAAAACAACGTCAACATATAAAGAACAACAATTCTACAAGAAAAAACAACGTCAACATATAAACAACAACAATACTACAACAACAACATCAACATATAAGTAATACATTGCACAATGAACACAGCTATATCTAATACTCTAATACTAATAACGAAGATAGTACTAACACTACTACACAGAAATACAGATCGACATGGCCAAGGCAGTAACGTGTGCGAGTCTATTTGATTAAACATCATGTATTCTATTCCTTTAAGAATTGCCAACAAATCAGCTTCTACGCTGCTCGTGCGTAAAATAAATTGTTGACACACACCCACACACACACACAGAGAGAGAGAGAGAGAGAGAGAGAGAAAGAGAGAGAGAGCGGAGAGAGAGATGATGATGATGATTGATGTTTTACGACCACTTTTGTGCACATGGTAGGCTAAATGGAGAGAGAGAGAGGGGGAGGAGAGAGAGAGAGAGAGAGAGAGAGAGCTAAAATACACACACACACAAATCAACAAATAAATGTTTTCAGTTTTTACTAAATGATAAAGTTTGTCAAATATGTCGCGCGGTTTTTGTCTATGCAATAAACCGAAAATACAGTCCTCGTGTTGACCTCTGTGCTGAGGTCAGATGTTACTGTTTGCCTTTACTAAGCATTGTCCCGTAATTGAAAGAGGTAATTCAGAGCTTTATTATCATACAGAGGAAGACCGGATGAGCTTCAATCGTGGAACAGTTTATGGAACAACAAATCCGAGTTGGTAATTATAGCGGGCAGACGATAGTTGAGCTGGGCGCGGGAGAAAAAGATGTCCTCATTTATCCGAATGGTTAATTCGACAAAATGGCGAGGAAAGTATGGCTTAATATGTGGGAAAGGCAACTGGTGATGTAGTGAGAACGGTGGATATTACTCAATGCGCTGAGTGCTCCAGTGGTGCGGTTAGTATCGCAATGCATTGCACATCACGGGCTTCTTGGGTACAATCCGCGGTTTGCCTGTTTCTGTGAGATATTTCAACTGCCAGTAATAGTCTTTGGCGTGAATTTCCTATCACCCCAGACAATATTTACCCGTCGAAAGAAATCACTAACTGACATGTATGCTGAAAATCCACTCAATTACTAACCAAATAGCTGACTTATTTTCTCTCTCACTCACCCACTCATCCACCCACCCACCAAAACCCACCCCACCTACCCACTCACTCACTCTCTCACTAATTGACTGACTGACCGACTGGGTCACAGATCACTACCACTCGTGTTCGAATCTCGGCGTGGGCATATCTGAAGGATGTTTCATCTTTGACTTTGCTTCATTACCTTTGGAGGTCGTTCGGCCCATTTAACCTACCATGTGCACAAAAGTGGCCGTAAAACATCAACTATCATCATCATTTGACTGACTGACCGACCGACTGACTAACTGACTGACTGACCGGAGTCATCTGTTCCTGGTAGAGATGCAGTAGTCCCTCACTGTCGTATCCTGAAGCTAAACCACGTTCATCCTTCTGACACGGCTTCAAATATACGGTTAATCCGGGGTGATTAATCAGGCTCGTCAAATATGTAAACCCCCCCTTCACCCCCCAAAACGGCTCATCTGATTGGCAAACATTTTACACTTCGATGCCAGAACACATACGGGTATCTACGGTCGCCATCTGGAGCTAAAATTAGTGGTGGGGGTTGTTTTTGTTCAATCGTGTGTCATCTCATATAGGTCAATAACACATTCGTTGTAACTACTGAAAGACACATTGATACTACAGCCCGACTTAGGTTCATATACCCACCTAGGTATCAATCGTTACTAATCAACCTCTGATACGTACAGCAGAATTAGGGCGATTACGGGCCCAAATTAATCGATTACCATTACTGGACAATACAATGATTACGATTGTGATTACATAATTAATCAGTGTAATCGATTATGATTGTATTTACTTCGTAAATTATAATAATTACAACCAAGATTAATAGGTGTCATTGTTCTTCACTCAGAGGTATTGTACTGATATCAGTTCTGAAGAGGACAATACTGGATATTTCTGGAAATATATTTATTAATCACAATGAGAGTCGTTTCCGATGTACACGAAGGCGCTATCTTCTAAACAGCATCGATCAGGGCGCCATATTGTATAACCGACATCGAATTATTTGCTGCATCCAGCTAATGACAAAAGACAGAAGAATATTGTTCATAATTAGCATCCACATCAATCAATCAATGTGTGTATGTGTGTGTGTGCACGCGGGTTTGTGTGTGTATGAGAGAGAAAGTGTGTGTACCAGAGAGAGAGTGTGTGTGCGTGCGTGCGTGTGTGTGTGTGATACATCAACCACAACATTACTAGTACTTGACACCCACGAAACTTAAAACGGTTGCCATTGATTTAAAAAATGGTAATATTACTGAAAAATCGATAATTAAATTCATTCTGATTATCTTCATATGTAATGCATAGTATTAATATTAAATTGACATTCACTATATAGATTTTTTAAACATCACTATAATAATTATTATTATTATTTTTATTATTATTATTATTATTATTATTATTAATAATATTATTATTATTTATTATTATTATTATTATTTTTATTATTATTATTATTATTATTATTATTTTTATTAGTTATTGTAGTAGTAGTAGTAGATAGAATATATAGACTAGTAGTGTAAATAGTAGTAATAATTGTAGTAATAGTAGTACTACTACTACTACTAGTAGTACTAGTAGTAGTAGTAATAGTAGTAGTAGATAGTAGTAGATAGTAGTAGAAGTACTACTATTAGTAGTAGTAGCAGTGTAGTAGTAGTAGAAGAAGTAGTAGTAGTAGAACTACTACTACTAGTTGTAGTAGTAGTAGTAGTAGTAGTAGTAGTGTGCACCTGATGAGGAATATTGGTTTCGTCAAAATAATACTACATCGTGTTATTCACAATTTATAATTACATTCCTAACAATACACATTACTATAATAAGACACGGCAAAATAAGAAAACGTACACATTACACTTTAGTATCTCATTTCTGGAAGAGATGGAAGTTATGTACATATATAGAAAATGAAATATTAGACTAAAGATTATTGATTAACAACACTGAATCACGTAGAAAACTTCTTCTAAAACGTTGGTTTCTACAGGGAACACACCTTAACCTTTACCAAAACTTACGTGAGAATAAAAAGTCAATAGGTAAAAGTCTTTGTCGTACAAGAATGTTGAAATCTTTGACGAAACCGTTTTTGTTATACATATTATTTGATTAGTTGCTGGTAATTCAATTATTTTGTTCAGGGTATTTTGCCATTATTGCCTATTTTGATTCTGGTCATAATTTTCTGGAAATTATATTTTAACATTTCTGAAGGTTACTGTATTCTGAAGGTAGTTGTATTATTATTATTATTATTATTATTATTATTAGTAGTAGTAGTAGTAGTAATAGTAGTAGTAGTATTAGTATTATTAATATTATTATTATTATAAACTTTCAATTCTTTATAAATTAAATTGAAAATAGAACACCACGAGGTGATCAAAACCTTTATTATCGTAAATTAGACATAAATTTAAAAAGAAAAGCTTTCTTTTCGTTAGAATATCGTGCTGTACAGAATTTAGGCAGCCCCTGGAATTAAACCTTAATATTCAATGTTGGCCAAAGATATCATCATTCGTCAATGTCATCTTAACTCATCTGATACTAATAATTCTTTCGAATATTCCATATATTGAGAATCAGCAAGGACGAGGGCGTCATTCTAAATGGACGAGTTGGGAAGGGACGAAATGTTCATATAATCTTTCGGACGTTGATGGACAATTATAGATCTAGACTACTATATATTTGAAAATAAACATTTGTCTTCTTTCCTGATAAATAATAAATACCAATACATTATAATTATATATATATATATATATATATATATATATATATATATATATATATATATATATATATATATATATATATATATTATAATATATATATATATATATATATATATATATATATATATATATATATATATATATATAATATATATAATATATATATATATATATTAGACTTGAAGCGATATTGAACAGGTGTGTCTTTAGAACAGATTTAAAATTTTCACAAGACGACGCATTTCTAATATCTGCCGGCAACTTATTCCTCAAAGTGAGGGCTTCAACACTAAATGCATAATCACCATATGACTTGAGCCGAGACACATGCACCTGCAATAATATCTGATTGGATGACCTGAGTTTTCGGGATGACTTTCTAATGGACACCAGTTCACACAGGTATTCTGGCGCATATGGACATATAGACATAGGGAAACAACCTACAAAACGAATGTTTAATTGATTATATTTCATTGAAGCAGAAACAAACACGTTGGCTCTATATTATTCCTCAAAAGGTATACATTCTTTGAGTTTACTAATGAGTATTTTCAATTATCTGTAAATGCTACGTGTAAAAATATGACATATTTAATGGCATATTATAAATAACTGTTTCTGACAAAAGAGTGATTAAATGACGAAATTATATTCGTCTGTGTGCGATTCGTCTGCGCGGAATTAAAGCTAGATGATTATAGCTCACATACAAACGGATGTAGGGTAATATATGCATCACTGTTCTCGCTGTCTCTCGCCCCAGATCTTCTATGGGTCAATATATGAGCTCTGGCAGGCGGAAGAGAGTCCTCTATTAACCTACTTCTATTTCGTACTTGGACTATACTCGTCTCTGTTGACAGGCATTATGTGGATCAGTGCTGGAGCTCCAGCCTCTGGTGCGCAATAAATGTAAATCGGAGACAATCCGGAAGTTGTCAGTAAGTAGTAGAGTAATGGGAGACGCTGTAAGATCTATGGAAAGCCATAATCTATTTACAATAGAAAAATGGCATAACACATAATACAGGAAATGTGGTGCCATTAGAGGAGACTGAAGTTATACTATGACGTAATGTGAATTAACGGTTTATGATTTATAGGTATTTTATGGTTGTTTTATGGATGGATGTTGCTTAACAACACATCGGCACAATTTAGGCCATTGTGTCCTGTTTTATGCCCATGATGTCAGTTGGTCTAATATTTTGGAATATCATATCAGCTGATTTTACCATTTTGTTATTAATATATATATATATATATATATATATATATATATATATATATATATATATATATATATATATATATATATCATAGCATACATACCTTTTTAGAACAACAGATTCGAAGAATGTTTTGAATAATGTTCGGTTTGTCAATATTTATATTACTTTGGTTGTTCTGAGCTTGTTAAATATCTATTTTATCAGTATCAAGAAACTGATTTACTTATATAGGTACTCTGGAAAAACCTCTCCTAGACACAATTTCCCCCGAAGAAAAGCTTTATATGTGAAGATTATTTTTATAAGAAATTTGTGAAGTGTATTTTTAGATGTCTTTTTCAACGCACGCATGCACGCACTCACACACACTCTTTCTGTATCAATCTCTCTTTCACACACATACACTTTTAAATAAAATGTTTTTAACTAAAATAAAAATATCAACAAAAATGTATTTTAAGTTAATTGTTTTCCCATCGAACAGAACAGTTTAATGTTTCCGTTTCAGTTGCATTTAAATAGCCATTTTGCTATAATCTTATCGTGATTAAAATTTTAATTACTACTTTAGATTAACGGAGATTAGCGCGTGCGCGGGCTCGCGCGCGCACACACACACACACACACAAAACACATACACACACACACTTGACTCATATTCGCTAGTTGTGTTAATAACGCTCTAGAGTGTATGTGGGGTACCAAGCTGGTATACCATTTACTCAGATGGGTGGTACGAAAACAGGGATGTTTCGGGAGCTGGATCCACAATTATGAACCAGATACATATTATATGATGTAAAATTGGGTTACGGATTGGTTAATTTAATCTTTTCAGATACTCCAGACCAAAAAATGATGTCTTATAGTTGGCATTAGACTCGTTTATCTTGATGTACTTATATCCATAAAATAACGGCTTCTATCTTATAGGCACGCACCGCGCCTCCGTGGTCTAACTGGTAGCGCGCCGGATCACAGATCACCGCCACCCGAGTTCGAACCTCGGCGTGGGCATATCCGAAGGGTGTTTCATCTTTGACTTCGCTTTATTACCTTTGGATGTCGCTCGACCCATTTGGCCTACCACTTACACAAAACTCAAAAGTGGTCGTAAAACATCATCATCTATCTTGGGTACGCACGCGTGAACACAGACACCATAACTTAGGAATATATGAAACAGTATCAAATATTTTACCAATTTCATGACGTATATGACAGCTATATCCTCTGACAGTACCATATATGTTATATAATTTTGTTCGTTCATTCAAATATTCCGGATATTTAAGATTTTCCACTATATATATATATATATATATATATATATATATATATATATATATATATTATATTATTAATTAAGACAATTACACATTGATACCGAAATGTCATCTTGCCAGTCTGGTGACATCACTAGTTTTGTACTTTAGTCAACATAATTATGAACAATTGGACGAATACCACGGCCATATCTTTACCTTAAGACGCAGCCATTGAAAATTACCCGTAATAAGTCACTGATCTCAGCACCTCACCATGTGCCACTAACACCCCATCACCTGTCAGTATTGTCGCGTGTGTAGAGAGGGGGGGGGGGTGGCCCGCGCGCTCGTGTATATGAGCGATCATCATTAGCACCAAGGCTACATCTCTGTTATAATTATCAAACACGGCTCAGCTACAAGGTGATGGGTTTATTGACTCAATATAATGATATATTGATGACGAGGATGATGATGATGATGATGATTGATGTTTTACGGCAACTTTTGTGCACAAGGTAGGCTAAATGGGCCGAGCGACTTCCAAAGGTAATGAGACGAAGTGAAAGACGAAACAACCTTCAGATATGCCCACGCCGAGATTCGAACACGGGTGGTAGTGATCTGTGGTCCAGCACGCTACCGCTAGACCACGGAGGCGCCCACTATTGATGACGAGGACGTTATTGTCATCCTTTCCATAATGGTATATTTTCTACGAGAGGAGATTTTAGTCAGTTTGTTTACTATTGGTCAGTGCAGCGATCAAAGGTACACACAGCCAATGAACGGGTTTCGTCACCAGCCAAAGTTGGTCACCGTTGACAAGGACGCACAGCAAGAGATGAACTAGAATCAGGAACCCAGGCCTTGAACCCGAAGAGACAACACGCTGTGAAGGCTAATGGAATTTCCAGCACGGAAAGTCCACGTTCTGCTTCGTAACGAGGCTCATCACGGCAGGTATCTATCTATCTATCTATCTATCTATCTATCTATCTATCTATCCGAGACTATACACGAAGTTGGCGTCCTTCTAGAACAGTTCCATTATCGCAGTTTATCTAAAACGTAGCTCTTCTGGGAGGGCGTGTATGTGGTTTTTAACTAGTATCCCGATTAGCCACACACCTCTTGCCCCTATGTCCAAGGTGCTTCATATTTTACGTCGCACAACCCCTCAAAGATAATTATTTGGTGATTTCTTCTCGTTGGAAGCAAATTTTCTGACGTCGGCTGAATGGATTTGAACGCAAGTAACAGTAATATGAAATTGTACGTACGTATTATGGGATGGCTTGTCTAAAACAGCGATCTTCTATCTACCGTTCTAATTAGCGTTACGTTTACTAGTGATATATAGTACTGTTGTTATTTCTTCTTTTACCCTACAACAACAACTACCTCTACTACTACTATTAGTACCGTTACTACTAAAACTATAACTACTATTAAGTCCTTCTCCATAGTATATAAACTCATAACCGCTCATAAACTCATAATTTAATTTGTACTTTAAGCGCAGTATATTTTAACTGAACAGCGACAGAATGACCCGTTTAATAAAGATATTGGCACCAGTAACGAAAATAGCTTAAAACATGTTCTCCGAAAATAGTCCCCTTATTTCAACATATTTCGCTTCCATAGTAACGGTGTAGTTTTAATTCTGACGAATTCTAAACAAATCGTAACCACGACAACTCGTACCAGCTCGGCCCAAGACAACTCGTACCCTAACCCTGACACAACTCGTACCAGAAGCCTAAGACAACTTCTATCCCAAGTATGAAACATATTCGCACCCCTCAACTTTTTGGATGGCTTCGACAATTTTTCACTTTATTGGACCATTTGACAGCACTATATTGATATTGATATGAGAGTGTTGGAGGTATTTCTAGCATAAGTGTTTATATTAAATGCTGCTCTTTTACGGCTACTTTTCTGTCCACGAAAGGCTAAACAGGAGGGATGTGTTATGATGACAGCTCTATATGTATATTGATAAGAGAATGTTGTAGGTTGGTCATCCAGTCAGATACTATTACAGGTTCCACTGTCTCGGCTCAAGTCATGTGCGTTTAGTGGTGTAGCCCCCACTTTGTGTAATAGGTTGTCGACAGATATTAGAAATGCGTCGTCTCTTAAAAATTTTAAATCGGTTCTAAAAACACACTTGTTCAGTGTCGCTTCAACAGATAAATAATAAGTATCTTTTAAAATCTCCTATAGAGTTTTTACAGACATATTATTTGGGGTATTATTATATTACATATTATTTGTATAGCACCTTTGAATGGCTCCTGCTAGTAAGGGCGCTTTATTAAATACTTATTATTATTATTATTATAATGATAGCAAACGTGCGTCTCTCATCATTAACCTTCGGATATATACATGTATCTAGTAATAATACGCTAACTGACTTGAGGCCGGATAGATAGCCTTTATCGATAAATCACACACCAGATTGAATATTCTATTGATGGTACTATTTAGCTACATCATAATAAAGCGAATTTAATATTTGGGACCTCTGTTGTGTTTAAAAAAAATAAAAATTTAACATTTTTCAGAATTTCTGTTTTTAATGAATGCAATACTTTCTAAGTGTTATTTTAAGGAAACGTTATTTTGGCCTCTCAGCAAATAGATTCGAATTTGTGTACAGAATTTTCTTTATGATTTATACATACAAATATTAATATTTAGTATCCATATCTATTAATAATCGTTAACGTAATAAGCAGTTTTCAGAATGTATAATGTATTTGTGAGAATAAAACTGCCGTTGAAAAGTAACAAATTAAGTGAGTTTGTGTACACACTGCTCACTCTCGATGATCGATGTTTTACGGCCACTGTTGTGCACATGCTATGCTATTCGTGTAAATGTTATGATGATCAAATGTTGCATCAGCCACAAATTGTCTTGTGGAATCACACACACACACACACACACGCACACACATACGCACACAGAGAGAGATAGAGGGGGGGTGTCAATAAGCCGGACAGAACAGCTAAACGCCGACCCTATACCGTTATAAATTGACCGTAATATTTCTATGACGTCAGTAGGCGATCATTTTATTTATGAAATGTGTGACGTGTGTTGTTTTTATCGTTTGCTTCATCTACAAAAATGGTCCCATCAATTAGTGTCTCTATACATCATTCCTCCTATTATGACTATAATTATAGACTTAATAAAAATACAGAAAAGCTTTATATTCCGTCTCTCTCTCTCTCTCTCTCTCTCTCT
Organism: Paralvinella palmiformis; assembly: GCA_025642065.1. NCBI lineage: Eukaryota > Metazoa > Annelida > Polychaeta > Terebellida > Alvinellidae > Paralvinella > Paralvinella palmiformis. Next base: position 770,301 of record JAODUP010000036.1, read on the forward strand.
CTCTCTCTCTCTCTTCTTCTCTACTTCTCTCTCTCTCTCTATTTTATATATATATATATATATATATATATATATATAGAGGAGGAGAGGAGGAGAGAGAGAGAGAGAGAGAGAGAGAGAGAGAGAGAGAGAGAGAGAGAGAGAGAGAGGTAGATACACGGATCAATAGAAGGGGAAGCAGATTGAGATGAATACAGGAGATGCTCCCGTTTTCGCGATGTTCTTGTTACGAGACCACTTCAAGCAAATTAAATATATGTAATCACATGTAGACAATGTTCTGCCTCCATTAACATAGAATTTAATAGAAATAAAGAAATCTCGGTATCACAAAGGTAACCTTCAGAAATGTTGGCAAAATAGCCTGAACCAAATAATTTAATTACCAGTAGCTTATCAAATAATATGTATAACAAATCTTTTTCGTCAAAGATTTCCAGATTCTTACACGACAAAGACTTTCACCTATTTACTTTTTATTCTTACGTAAGTATTGGTAAAAGGCTAAGGCGTGTTCCGTGTATAGCCAACGGTTCAGGAGCAGTTTTGTACCTGATATAAGGTTGTTAATCAATAATCTTTAGTCTAACTTTTTCATTTTCTATGTATGCATATAAATTCCTTTTCATCCAAAATTGGGATAATAAAGTGTAAAGTGTACTTATTCTTATTTTACCGTATCTCATTATAGTAATGTACTACTACTACTACTACTACTAATAATAATAATAACAATAATAATAAAACTACAAGAGGTCTGATATTGGTCGAGATGGGAAACTGTACTCGAGTCCATAGTAATAATTTCTACGACGCACCGTCTAGCGGTATATGTGTTAAATGTGGAAATAGCATCGATCTGGAATTCTAAAATTGTGGTGAATAGCAGCGTCGTAAACTGCAATAACTGTCGTTGTTATTTTTAGCAATGGCGAGAAGGTGAATCATAATTGTGAGTAATGCAGTAATGATTAGATTAACTCAAAAAATATCCATTGTACACTCTTTGATTACGTCCTGTTTTAATCAATAACTGATCATCTTTATTGGAATTAGCCTGTTATTTCTGAAAGGTCTTTATGATCCTTGCAATGAAATATTAAAGGTGTATAGAGTAAATGCAACGTAACAAACAATTATTTTATTCACTACCAGATGCACTACCATATTCAAAACAATTATAACCACCAACTATCATATTTCCATTAAAATGATCCAAAATTCCGAACTTTCACGAGCGATTGATAGTGTGTACTACACTCGTTAGGGGTCATTGTGTGACGTCATCTTAGTCAAACATCACGTGGTGCCACATCTCTTTTTACAATCGTCCTGACCAGTTAATCAGCAAAATCTCTTACGAAAGTTTTGACATTTTCAAGGATATCAAGCCCCACAGCTTTGAACTAATAGCGAAAAGGGTCACAGACAGTATTAATTGTGAGGAATTAGCTGCAGTAAGTGCATACGTAGACCCAGAGCAGCCACCTGTGCCGCCGATACCCGGTCCCCAAGAGTTGTATTGGTGTGTATTTGGGGGGGGGGGGGGTATTTGGGCCGGGTTTTGACGGCACTTAGACGTGGGATATAATAAGTTAATCATTGGTATTTGATGTATGTGTCTTTGCACAATTGTATGCAACACGATACACCATTTTATATATGTAATAAAGACAATATGGAACACATAACACAGGTTAAAAAAGGGCTAGTGAGCTTCAGTGGCCTAGCGGTTAAGCACCCGGCACCTGGTGCCAAGGGTCACAGGTTCGATCCCAGCAAGAGGTCGAAACTTTCCCAGAGATTAATTTCTCGGCTCACGACATCGTCGGTGGGTGACCACGTTAAATGGCGCTGCCGTCTCCACTGAATTATTAAAAATAAAAGGGGACGTTATCTTTCCGTACTGCTCCCCTGTGAGTGGTGGGGGAGGAGATTTCTCAACCACTCCAACATAGAGGCTGTGCTGAATAAGCGACAGCCTGGGGATTCTCCCAGAAATACAAAGCATCAAACAAGCAAAAAGGGTCACGTGGAGTGTTTGGGGTCTTTGTTTGGCAAAGATGACGTCACATTCCGAAGTTTTCCGAAGATTCTCGATTAAAGCTTCGGCTATTTGAGATGCTATTAAAGCAAGTTTTAAAACCACTGTAACATTATTTCTACGAAATAAAATGAAATCTAGCTCTGATTGAAATTGATTTTATTATATAACACTAACATTTTGACTAATTTGGGAAACCATTTCCTGTGATCTTTAAAATTGTTTACCGTTCTAATGCCAATATTGAACTTGCCCACGATGCTATTCCGTCACACAATGGAGGTGCTATGCCCGAGATGTCTTTTATGGTCCACTTTGACGGCTACAGGTTTGAATATATAATTGATCAATTAAAATACCATATTTACAACATATTTATAACCCATTCAATAAACAATTGTATGACCCGTAGAATAAGCAAAATTGTTTTTAAGAGACCTTAATAAGCTAAGATGAGTAAAAACAAAACGATATTATATTTCTAATCTTGAAATAATATTTTTAATATTCTTTGTGAACTTTTTGAAGATGCATGTTATATAGTTGCATAGAATATTAGTTTTTCTTAATATGGTAGCCAAAAATAAGCGACAACTTTCCTACAAAATTAGATAAATCCAGTATATATATATATATTATATATATATATATATATATATATATATATATATATATATACCTCATGAAGTGCTGGCTAAAACATTTCACTTTGCTTTGATTAATAAAAATATTATAAGCCGAGGTTCGAACTCAAGTGGTAGTGATCTGTGATCCAACGCGCTACCAGTTCGAAAACACATCTGTTCAAGGTTGCTTTCACAGATAATAATGATTAATGTTTTGTTTTATATAAATATTTAATCTTAGAAATCCGAACGCATCAAATAATAGAAACTATGTCACATTTTACTAAAGAATTTTTTTAACTGTAGCAAAAATATGTATTTAAAATAAGGTAAGTTTAGGTGTTGAAATGAATTATTTTATATTTGACTCATTAGAGTAAGTAGGTGTTTTAATTCCTCCACATACTGTACACAATTGACATATATATTACAAAATTTTATGATACAATATACAGAGAGGTAACACCAATAACTTTGTAGGTTGAGATGATGATGATGATGATTGGTGTTTTACGGCCACATTTGTGCACACGGTAGGCTAAAGGGGCCGAGTGACCTCCTGAGGTAATGAAGCGAAGTCAAGGGCGAAACAACCTTCAGATATGCCCACGCCGAGATTCGAACACGGGTGGTAGTGATCTGTGGTCCAACACGCTACTGATGGCAATAACATACATTATTTGACATTCAATACGAGATATACACCGATATTGAGTTAGGCGTTACCTAAAAGAGGTGTGAGAAAAAATGTAAAAATTATTATTATTAAATTTAATACATATGACAGTATTATAGACATGCAGACCTATTAGCGAGACAAACAATCTATCAATATAAGGCACACATTATGGAAAAGTTACACATTCTCAATGTACACACTTTTCACACTACGAACAATTAGGGTTTTTTGGTGGCTATATTTTTTACTTTAGGGTGTAAATTTCCCCACATTGCGGGACCTTGGTGTAATATTGAATTAGAAGCAAGACAAGTGCGGCGCTTTTTTACATGAGGTGCGTGACTTTGTCGGGTGTTGTGATCGTGATATGCAGTATTTAGTGTGAAATTCTCTGTTAAAGGTTTTTGTAATGTTTTGTGTACACACTCAAACATGAATTTGGCTGTTTCTAATTCGTACATTGACTTTAATGTCAATATGTTACATGTGTTGAAAAGTTTGGCTGTATGAGCATTATACTCACTTTTATTTATAAGCTGTACACCTTTTTTTGAAGCACTATAGTTTTCTTTAAATATGATAGATAAGTAGATCCCCATAAAGTGATACCACATAGAGTATGAGGTTGAACTAAGGTACTGTATAATATCTTCAAATGGCGGCAAGATATAATTTGTTTTACAGTGCGCAGGATATAAAGTGCCCTAAATATTTTAAAATTGACATGTTTAATGTGCTCCTTCCATATTAGCTTGTTGTCAATATGTTTTCCGTTGAATCTTATCAGTACCAATACAAACACTAAAGCCATTGTTAGCATGATCATTCCTATACGGGAAAAACGTGTAAGTTTTGGCAATATTAAGTGACAATTTATTAGCCTTGAACCAGTCACATAGGCAATCTAAATCTTTATTAATTTTGTGATAAAGTTCGTCAAGTTGATTTGAAGATGTATACAGTATGGTGTCATCGGCAAACAATATGGCTTTAGTATATGGAAGAGAAAGTGGCAAGTCATTTGTGCAAATTATTAAAAGTAGGGATCCCAAAACGGACTCCTGTGGTACCACGCACGTGATACACTGCTTATCAGAAGATATACCTTTATATTGTACATATTGAGTCCGATCAGATAAATAACTTTCGAACCGGTCCAATGATTGTCCCCGCACCCCATAATATTCCAATTTATTAATTAATATATTTGATGATCTATCGCATCAAAGGCCTTTGACAAGTCTAGATATGTTGCAAGTGTGTGTTGATTATTTTCTCTGGCTTTGATATTATCAATTACAAAATCAGTCACTGCTTGCGTTGTTCAGTGATAGTTTCTAAACCCAAACTGACCCTTGTAAAGGACATTATGTGTTTCTAAGAATGAATAAAGTCTTTTATGGACAACGTTTTCTAGTACTTTTGACAAAACCGGTAATAACGATATAGGCCTATAGTTACAGAATTGGTTTTTAACTTTTAATTTATAGATAGGCACAATACTTTAGCAATTTTGATAGATTTTGGAACTATTGAACTTTCAAGTGATTTATTAACAAGCATGCTAACTGATAGGGTTATTTCATCTTTCACTTTCTTCAAAAACATGCATGATATATCGTCACACCCTGAACGTTTCTTTACTTTCATATTTGTGATAATTTTGTATATTTCAAATGGGTCAGTAGGTCTGAGGAAAATGGAATTTGTGTTTCTATGTTTCAGGTATATGGTTTCTTTGGATCGGGAATTTGAGATGCCAAATCACGTTCAACATTTGTAAAATAGGAACAAAAGCCTTCGCTAATATATTTTGGGTTAGTTACTTTTGTGTTGTTAAAACTAAAGCGATCAGATACTCCTGATGTATCACTCATTCTTCCAATAAATGATTTCAACACTCGCCCTGTCTCTGATACATCACCCTTGAATACATGTATATATTAAAAACCCTCCATAATATTTCAGTTTTGCCTTTCGAATCAGCCTATAATACAAATTTCTATGTTTCTTGTATACTCGCTGTTGATTTAATGATTTTTCTCGCGCATTTTTCTAAGTGTTATTGACGATTTAAAGAGCCCCATTGGTCACCCACGGTTCCCGTATAATACATTTAGGTGGGATATGAGCAGTTTTTAATGGTGCATATATATCAGTGTATTCGTGTATAATATCAACAAACTTCAATGCCGATATTATTAAGACATGACCAATCATTGACACATAAAAGCGTTTTAATGTTCTCAAACGCATTATCATCAAGTGTCCGACATTTGAAAGTGAGTGGCTTTGGTTTTCTTTTAATCTTCCTGCCCATGTAAATGACTATTGGCAAATGATCTGACAAGTTAACAGATAATATACCAGACAACGTTTGTTGATTCTTACATATAAATTATGTAATAATACCGATAAAAAATATAAATGTAACAATACCGGTAGAAACAGTTATGTAGTAATACCGATATATATATTTTAAATATTACTAGTGAAAAAGAGGCATAACATATTTCTATTTAAACATTTAAATGGCAAACTATCATTAAATATATATTATATTTATAATCCGTCAGATTAAGCTGTTCAGTTGAGATGTTTTAGTTATTGTATGGTTAAAGTTAAATTATTTTAATATATCTTTATCATCGAGGTTTGAGGTACGTATATTAAGAGAAATATTTCATTTTAATACTACTACTATTACTACTACTACTTACTATCTACTACTACTACTACTACTACTACTATATTGCTACAACGACTTAACTACTACTACTACTACAGTCTAGGAAAATGTTTGGAATTTATCGCTCAGTTTTTTGTTTTTAACATTTAGTTCGATAATCCAGCCAATATAATGCATATTTCACTCGTAACCAGCACAAACATGCATAATAGACTCAAATATGTCTACTGTCAATATTTCGGTGTGGTACGACGGATGGGGTGATTGCAATTAACCAATTATACAAAACCCTTTGTTTGGTTGCCAATCCCATTGAGACCGCTTGTGGGCTATATAAATTAAAAGCCCCTTCCTTTTAACCAAGTCTTTCTCAACAAGCATGAGACGTCAACTGAGTGCTGATCTGTACAACGGGATCGTCGGTATGCGCCAGGAGGTTCCGCTCGATGAGTATGTGTGTGTGTGTGTGTGTGTGTGTGTACTGCCTAGAGTACAGGCAGGCGGCGGCGGAGTCCCGATATGGGGTGCCTTCCATGGCAGAGGGAAATCCGAGTTCCACGTACTGGATGGAAACATGGATCAGTACCAGTACATACGTGTCCGGGAAACCAAAATACTTCCATTTGCTAGGAGAGACTTCCAGGCAAATTTGGTGTTCCCAGATGACGATGCTCCAGCGACGCGTCATGGATTTAGTCGATGATGAGAATATGCAACACCTGGATTGGCCTGCTATGTCACGTGGATTGAACAACATCGACAACCTCCAAACAAACGTGACTGAACCGATCCAGGCTGTCGTGGATATCTGGCGAGATATTCCGGATCAGAAGCTCTCAACCCTCGTTTTGAGCATGCCTCGCCACTTGTGTGCCGTATACAACTCCAGAGAAGGCTACACGAAATATTGAATATTTTTTTCATATTGCCTGGCATGATTCGTCAGCTTTAACACAGGGACAGCTATTTTGAATGTGGATTTCAGTTGTTTTGTGAAGTTTTATTACTACGAATAAAAACGTGTTTTTGTTAGTATTTGTCACAGGTTCAAAGAATAGGCAATAAAAGGAAATAATTATTATTAAGTAATACCTGTATTCAATATAATTGAACACAATGAATTGACAAAATAAAATGGCACAATGCTATGAAAAATACCACGAAAGTTATTATAAGAGTGCTCCAAAAATGTCATTCATGCAGCATTTTGGGATATTCCAAACTTTTTTCCTAGACTGTACTACAACAACAACAACAACTACTATATTGCCACAACAACTTATACTACTACAACTACTACTACTACTAATTCAACTACGATTCGTAGCAGTACTACTACCACAATAATAATAAATAAATAAAATAATAATAATAATAATACTGCCTCTGTACTGTTAGTTTTAACTATTTTCACGACGTTTTATAATTTTTAATCTATTAATCACATATTTCAGATAATATTTCCCACTGTTTGCTACACTAAACACATACACACGGAGTAGTGTATCAAATAGTATACATATATATTTTTAATCTACATTTTTTTCAGTTAATTTATAAAGCTATAATATATAGTTTCGAAGAAAACCTTCGATCGTCTAACATATAAACAATCATTAGGATCAACCTGACATCAACGCATGTTAGAGCACTCCTGGAGCTAATGATATTCTAAGCAGGTCTTCAAAGCTGGTCATATTTAAGACAGTGTTTAGCATCTTCTTCAATGACAGTATCACATCGGAATAATAAAATAAGCCTCATATTGTAAACAGGCTTCATATTACTTCAAAATACTCTACGTAACGTTAACGACCAGTAAACGTGTTTTATAAAATCAATCCAATTATTAGTTTATATAATGTTTATAATAATATTAGTCCTTCACCTTAGAAATATGCTATATTCCATTATAAGATGGAAGTCATCTCGTTTAAAATGTACTTAATATCTAATTAATAAAGATCCATATTTTGCTTAATTTTCGAATCAATTCACTTCATTTTCATCTTTATATTTTGTTTACTCTTCCTCAGAAGTATACGCATCTAGGCACGTGTGAGCGTGTATGTGTATGCGTGTGGGTATGATTGGGGGTGGGGGGTGGTGGTGGTACTACCGTGTTAGAATGTGGCTCAAACCTCAACGAGTAGGAACCGTCACTCGAACCATGAATATCGATATATATGTCTAGGTACAGTACCAAATAAGTTACCGCCTACCGTCATATTCAAAGACGGGACTGGTTCGTTTATTGAGGGCAATAAATATTTGTATGTTATTTATATTGTAGATACCATATCATTGGCAAAAGTGTTTTTTCTTGATGTTTATAAAGGAAAAAAAACAATACGCTGATCGAGTTGCGCCGATTAATTTAGGATTTGAATGTACCATCTGCGAAATAATTTATGCATCTGCATAAATTATTCCAGGGATGTTGCATTAATTAATTTTTTTAAAGCAGTTATCTGACCATAATGTAGCCGCCAGCCTCTTTGTGGTAATAAGTACGACCGTTGTAGAAGAAAATGGCACTAATCTGTGAATGCTATAAAATATTATCAAAATATCAACACTCTACAATTTATATATTCATTAAGTAAATATTGTCTTTCTACGTGTTACATTTATATAGTAACTGGAACACATTTTACTGCAAGGGTACACAATCATTATAAAAAACAACAATTATTAACAAAATCCTACAAAGTAGCGATGTTGTATTTCAATTATAAAATGAATAATTATTCTAATAGACGTGCTTTGCTTTCTCGTTTTTCGCGTACAGCAAAATAAGATTTAGTTTTGAATAAACGCTGTGTTGGTTTATATAAGAGATCAAATAACACACGAGGCTGTACTATTTAGTGTATACATATATATATATTTACACATAACCTGATATATATGTCAACTTGGGAGAAGTTATTATTAATCTTCATTTCGTATTAAAATACGGCTATTATGGATATTTATGATAACTGGGTTCATTTAATTCGGCAGCTTTTCAATTAATGAACATCGTTGTGTGAGAATTGTGAAGAAGAATTATAATCGGTGCATCAATTTACAGAATACAGATACCTTTATCCACCTTGGTACGGATACGATTCAAACCTCAAGGTCGCGAATAATATTACTCATTCTTGCACTATGATACATGCCTCATAGATAAACTCAATCGTAAAAGGGTAAAAAAAGTAACTAAAAATATATATTAATGTGAAGTTTAACTGTGTAAGAAAATTTATGGATTTACACATAATTTATTAATATATAATTGTAAATTTAGAAACTCTTCACTTACAGTCGAGATTGTCTGATTTCGACCGTTTTTTTTTTTTCGCCGATGGTTTCGTTTAGTAACAGGTTAGTTTAAACCGGTCGAGAACACCGACTAGTTTTACGATTATTTAAAGTAATTAAAGTATCTTCCAATATTTTCTACGTTATACAAATCTGTGTGCGACAGTTATTATAATATGATAAACAACTATAAATGTTAAAATCACCTATTCGGTGTTCACAGCTGGAAATTTAAACAAAATTGTTACTTCTAACCGAATGTGATACTATAATTTGGAAAACGCAGCAGATCTGTTAGAATTATCATGTCAAAACTGTGTTAGCAATGCACACCTACCGCTTAACCAGAACATTAATAAATGATGACTTGTTTGTTTATATTTAAGTTGCATGTCTATATTCTCTGTATTTTGCCCGCTAATCCATTGTTAAATTGTAATTAGAAGAATAGTAACCATCATTTTAACAGCTGTCAAAATGATGGTTGCTATCTTTTTAACAACAGCTAAAAGTATAGCAACCATAATTTTAACAACGGTTAAAGTAATGGTTGTTATCCATTTGTGACGAGTTTGTGTAACTGCTTCGGCTAGTGAGCGAAAGAAGAGAGTATTTTCTCGATCCTTTACGATAATGATTATTAAAGGTATTGATAACGTCTGGTCATCACTGGCAGTGATGACCAGAAAAATATTTGGAAACTATTTCTTCGTCAGTGATTCACTGAAGAAGAAATAGTTTTCGAATATTTTGTAAGATTACAGATAAGTGTTTAGATATAACGGTAGCTATGAGTTCCGTGCTCAAATGGCATATGGATTTATTTGTTTCAGATACTGCCAATAAATCAGAGATAGAGATGCCAGCCCAAAATATGACTCAAGGCAGAACTATGTCTGTGGATGAATGAAGGAAACGAAAGCCATGTAAGGAGTTTATTTTATAATATTTTCATTAATTGGATTTTCCTACTTATAACTATTTGATGGTTGTATATCATACTTCCGTGGCTTGTATAATATTTGGCCGACTGTCGTTATTATATTCCGACAAAATAGTACAAATATAAGATTTTTAACCAAAACAAATTTGAGGGTGAAATTAAAAAAAAACATTTAGGTCACTGAACTGACAGAAGAAGAAAAAACCAACACTAAAATAGTGTCTAAATTAAGTTCTTCATTAGAAATAAATCTTCACTTCATTATAAATAAATCTTCATTTAATTTGCATATCTGTCTTTATCCTAGATATAACTTTTTGTAATTTACTTTTATTTTCTTGGCTAAAACCCTGAACGATGTACCATTAGATGACCTCTATTAAATCTACATTATTATTATTATTATTATTATCATTATTATTATATTCAAATAAGAATTAACCGGTTGGTAGATTAAAGGTGAAATTACGTGTCAGCAATGAACGGTTACTTATAAATATACAATCATTGATCGGTTTCTATCTATGTATACTATATTTTGGACGTAATAATTAATAAGCTGTTCATGTTTATATATAATGATATATAATTTTGGTATTTGATTTATTGGTTTATCATTGCAAAGTAACTGGAGTACATGCTGATAACATCCGGACTGCAATACTGCAATGACCTCCTCCATTGACTAATGGATACCATGAAAAACAAACTGCAAAGACTGTGGGTGCTCACATTGCGACCAGGACATCTTGACCTATACACCCCACACATCTCTATTAAAGAAACTCCATGATATAAACATGCTGTTTTTCTTCTTAGTTTGCTCTTCCGTTTGCGACATTCTTATTTAGATATAATGCAATGATTATGTTTTAGAGTGATTACATTCTTTTCCTTATTAACGCATTAGAATCGCAAATCGGATTACTCAAATTCGCAAGAATAGTGTGCAGTTTAAAAATTAATTTAAACATCAATATTAAACACGTGTTATATTATTAATTCTGATGTTAACGGAAAGAAAACATTACAAAAACTATTACCGGTAAATTCTTAGCAAACTATTGGTACATAGTTAACACGACTTTGGCAAAAGGGTAGCCAATGTATGGGCCCTGTTCTGAGTAGGGCCATGCACGTTTGGCGAGGTTGCACTTAGAATTTCCCGAACGACTTGGCAGCTTTTGATTTCAAGTAATTATGTTACTCCAAATGTACAGAATCCAATTGTCGCATCTTCGGCACCGATACGATATCATTAAACACAAGAAATTGAGCAATTTATTTTTCAAAAACTTTGTTCGCATACAACCATGATAAAATTAATTTCCATTAGATATACGCATGCGCACGTACAGAATTAATATTTTTTAAGTTGTGCTTAAATTGTTTAAGTTGTAGTATGGAACATTATTTTGCGCGACGGTGTATTCATAGTTTGTATTTTCAGTGTCACATGATCAAATGACAGGCGGCCAAGATGGCGAACTGTTGAGTTACTGCCTATTAAATTCGCGTTGAATCAATGAATGTGAGTGTTATTCGAAGAACATCGTCACGAACTGTAAAAAAGTCGAAGTGAAACCTCACCAATTTAGCATACCTCTCCTCGGGCACCAGAGAGCGGTATTCAATCTAGCAAAAGGGTTGTACTCATTGACCTGAAATAAAAACTCTCAGGTCAATGGTTGTACTTAACAATTTGAGTGCATCATATTGAAAAACTGGAAATATATATATATTATTAGTACAAGAAAGTACACGAATTACAAAGTTACTAAACTGAATAACTGACTAGTAGAAGAAAAGTCAACGTAAGAGGTAAGTGAACAATAATACCAGAGATTAACCAGTACAAGTGACTGAACATATTAAATAAATGATAAAAACGTACAACTGAATAGAAAATGATAATTTTATATAATTATAAACGCTTCTATTTTTAAAAGCAATATTTGAAATGCTGTGTAACTCATTTGAAGCCAGTTGGATTGTGGGTAATAATAATTAGTGAATTGTTTTTAAAATATGCTTTTCTATGATGAATTATACGCCGATAGATCACTTATAATCAAATGTTATATAGTTTGTTACTTACCTGTAATACTATCGACCGTTGTTTGCGGTTATTTCTCTTCACGGAAGTAAACTAGGTAATTTTACGTTCATCGGGGTGCATGAAAGTTCGATTCTTTTGAAAATAATGCAAAAGCTGATGCGTGCATGATTCGTTATAAATTTTATATGGCCATAAATATTGAGATAAATAAACTGTTTAAAAGTGGATTAACAACAATTTTGTTTTAAGTTGCTCAGTATTCTATCATTGTTATACAAGGATTTCTGGTTTCAGAAACATCGTGAAAATATCACGATGAAACGTTGCGTCATTTCAAAAGCGTGTTGCTATGGAAGCCATTAATGTGATCTATGATGAATGGAGTGCGGTTATCTTCTTTTAGTTCCACCAGCTCACACATACACACACGCACACGGGTGCGCGCGCACACACACACGCACGCACACAGAGAGAGAGAGAGAGAGGAGAGAGAGAGGGAGAAAAAAGCACACACACACACACACACACAGAGAGAGAGAGAGAGAGAGAGAGAGAGAGAGAGAGAGAGAGAGAGAGAGAAAAAAGAAGAGAGAGAGAGAGAGAGAGAGCACACACACACACACACACACACACACAGAGAGAGAGAGAGAGAGAGAGAGAGAGAGAGAGAGAGAGAAAAATACCTGACAACTCAATACGATGCTGCTTGTTATATGCTCCCATTGCCAATGTCTGTTATAAATTGATATAAATATTTCTATGACGTCAACAGCTAATTATCATCTTGTTTGTGAAATGTGTGATGTTGTTTTTATCGTTTGCTTCATCTACAAAAATAGTGTCATCGCTTAGTGTCTCTATACATCATTCTTCCTATTATCATCATAATTATAGACTTAACATGACACAGCAAAAGCTCATATATATATATATATATATATATATATATATATATATATATATATATATATATATATATATATATATATATATATATATAAAGACTGCCGCCACTAGATGAAGTTTTATAAATACACGTATATGTATCAGTTAGCAGGATTTAATACAGAAACGGAAGCTCACATTCGTCCCGCATTTTCGTTGTATCAATATTAGCAGTTGCTGAGTTCGTTGATAAACAGCTGTGTGCAGTTGCACGGCTGTAAATATATAGTTTTTGACAGTGGTTAGCAGTTTACTGATATTACTACTTACCTCCAGAATAAGGTGAATGTAAAAAATCAACGAGTTCTGATACACATATCAGTTGCTCGGCTTCTGTTTTTTCATCATAACGTATAAATTCATACAAAGTAATTTATTATGTATCCTTTTAATAGAAGAATATATTATTTTTAAGCTGTATGTTTATACACCTCTTGGATTCCATTTTATGTTTATTTATGTGGGCCGTAATTTATATATTTCGAATAAAAAAAAAGTATTGGGGCTTTTTGCAATCTGTGGTGTACGTTATGATGAATTAGGATAAACATACATTATAAGGGAGGGAGGAGGCTTGGGGCGCGTGAGTTCGAACCTCGGCGTTAGCATATCTGAAGGGTAGCGTTTAGAGCGTTTTTCTACAAATCTCCAGGTTATGGGTTCGAGTCCGTCTCAAACCGGTGTTTGTGTGATGTTTCCCCGATGAGTTACCCGTGGGCCATACATGTCCTAAGTGCGACTAGTGCCGTAGCTGAGCAAATCAATGAGTCAACCGCCTAATTGGGAGTTATTCGGAAGCCTCGTCTTCGGCATTCCCCGTCAGCTTGTGATTATCTGTTAAATTGATGTATATGCCATGTATCTGTATATGATTACATAAATCTGAAATAAACTATCTGATTGATATCGTCTGATACAGGACGAAGAAGCAATCCTGTACCATCTGCCTAAAGTATACCAATAACGATATCGTGTTGACGAAGTGCAGCTTATTTCATCATCTCGATTGAAATGCAATCTATTTATTAGATATAACCCTCTCTCCCTCGCGGCGCCTCAGTGGTCTAACTTATATCAGGCTGGTCAGAATGGTTTGCAAACTCTAAACATGTCATGTATATATTTCGTGAGCTCCAGTTGTTTGGACATTTTTGTAGCAGGCACTCGACATTTAATTGTTGGTGACAAACTCAATCAATCAGGCCCTAAACCAGGTATTTATATTTTCTCCTTATATTTGGACTTTTTGTTATCATTCCCTCTACTGAATATATACCATACTGCTATTTGACCAGTTATCACACGTTTTGTATTTGTATCTATGGCTAGTATTTAATATTTTAGGTGGAATATTGAGGCGACCGTTCTGGGAAGCTTTAAATGGATGCGTTTTAAGTAGATATTTAATTATTACAGATCTGCACTTTTTACTTAGCCCAGAAAGGTTGTTGTGGAATGTACATTAATACCTAATCTATTTGGTGCTATATATATTATTACGAATCAGGAATAGAATATTAATTTATTCACCCCTAAATAACAATGAATACATTATAGACGAGTCTTAATTAGGAGCGCCGTCGCACTAAGTTCAGCACAGCCTCTATGTTGGATTGGTTGAGAAATCCCCCCCCCCCCCATCACTCACAGGGGAGCAGTACGGAAAGATGTAGCCGAAATACCCTGAGGGTGGACACTGCCAGAGTGTTTTACGTGCTCAGGGGTTCTTTAACGCCTCCCTTTATTTTTAATAATTCAGTGGATACGACAGCGCCAATTAGCGTGGTAAGTCACCCTCGATATTGTGAGCCGAGAAATTAATCTTCGACCTCTTGCTGGGATCGAACTTGTCCCCCTTGGCACCAAGTGCCGGGTATTTAACCACTAAGCCACCAGAGCTCACGGGGTTCTGTGAGTCCATCGCTACTGTCTTTTATAGCAATCCGCTGACCAGAAACCCAGCGTGATACTTGCGGCATCGGTTATCTGATCGTATCAGTGTACTTAATTGGTAACTCTGAAGATAATCTGTTTCTAATTAACTTAGTATTATCTTTTCATATCGCTGCACGCCCACTTATATAAATCGGTATACTTTACAATATATGGCAGCTACAGTGTTACTACATGTTCGACACACAATGACTCCACAACCCTACCTGGTTCTGGGAGTACAACTATGGTACGAGATGTTATATATCAGTGAGTGAGCTCCGGTGGCCTAGCGGTTAAGCACCGGCACTTGGTGCCAACGGTCGCAGGTTCGAACCGGTAAGAGGTCGAAACTTTTCCAGGGGTTAATTTCTCGGCTCACTACATCTTGGGTGGCTGACCACGTTAAATGGCGCTGCCGTCTCCACTGAATTATTTAAAATAAAGGGGGACGTTAAAAACCCCTGAAGACGTAAAACACTCTGGCAGTGACCACCCTCAGGGTATTTCGGCTCCATCTTTCCGTACTGCTCCCCTGTGAGTGGTGGAGGAGAAGGTTTCTCAACCACTCGAACATAGAGGCTGTGCTGATTAAGCGACAGCCTGGGGATTCTCCCCGAACAACAAAACCAAACCAACCATATATCAGTGCTAATTTATCTCTTCCCCGTTACTTTAGTTCATTCTATTTATTTAGCTTATTCCGTTTATTTACCCCTGACTGTAGGTACTACAGATCTACTCGTACTTGATTCTTTGTTTAATAGTTCGATGAACGAGTCGTCTGGATCTCACAGATCTAGATCCCAACAGGGCGTGTCTCTCTGAATAAATTCTAGCGCTTTAGACAAGATAACTCCACGACTAGCCGTGATAGTCGTCTTCCCCACGGACTGAATTTCCCGCCAAACCAGAATAAAGCTAAGTTGCAGATGACGCGAATATGTCACATGACCCGAAAGCGTCAACCCTTAGACATAGTACTCATGGGCGCTGTGTTGGAATGGCATTAATTATATAAGTTATATACCAACTATGTCGGACCCGGCTACATATGCATACACTAATTTATAGTATTTTTGGCCAAACCACATATCATGAGGCACATGCAGGTGACTGAGGTGAAATGATTGAGGAATGCCTCAGATTTTCTGTTTTGCTAAACTGTTGTCAAGACATGTTCTTTAACAGGCAGCATGCATCTTGTCTGCATTAAGTGAGATTCGGGATTTTGTTCTTGCAAGTCTGGACCCGTTTTCATCATCATCTTCATCATCATCATCATCATCAATATCATCACCATCAACAACATATATCCATAGACCGCCTCCACAACTAGACGATAATTTAGTTAAGATACTTTTCAAGGTATCTGTTTTGATCCTTTATAATAGACTATATACACACGTGGAACAAAGTTAGCTTTCTTTTTACCAGCTTCTTAACTTCTAGTACTAATTGAGGCTCTTGACTCATAAATATGTATTCAGAGCATTTGAACAGTTCGTAGGCCTACATGGAAGCTGCGCGATTCAATATGTGAATTTTGTTATTATTATTATTATTATTATTATTATTATTATTATTATTATTACATCTATCAGAGCTTATTTTGCAAATAAATTATTGATATTACTAATTTAATGCATCTGTATATATTTAACTATATTATATATATATATATATATATATATATATATATATATACACACACACACACACCACACATACACACACACACACACACACACACACAACACACACACACACACATATATATATATATATATATATATATATAGTTTTTGAAATTATATGTCAGGTGTTTTTATTTAAATCATACTGTACTAACCTATACTGTACACAATTCTGGTATGATTTTTCTGAAACCCTTATGAAAAAACTATGTGTAGGCTATTATAATAGCCTTAGGCGACTAATGAAACTGGATAAACATTGTAGCGCAGGTGAAATGTTTGTTCACTATGGCATACGTGCCTTTGATGAATTACAGAGGAAACATATTACAAATGTTATCCATAGGCTTCAATCCAGTTCAAATAGTATTATTATGAGTGTTGTTTTATCTTCTGTTCCGTTGTCTTCTCTTATACTGGTTTAATACTTTACGCACTAGCAAATGATATTCTAGTATATCCTCTGGTTTAATTATGTTTATGCCACACTGATAATTGTTTGTTTTTTAATGTGATGTTATGTAAAATTACCTGCCTGATGTTGTACATAATTTTTTTTTCTGTGATAATTAGTTAATAGTATTGTATTACTATGGACTGAGAGTCTAAAATAAAGATTTACTATGGACTGAGAGTCTAAAATAAAGATTTATTATATATATATATATATATATATCAGCTTATTAATTATTAATCATCTTAAATACAAATAATGCAGTAAGTCTATCAAGCTTCTCTGTGTCAGCTTAATATTTTATTTGGTTATTAGGTTATATCGTCTTTATTCAACGGATATTTGATATATCAAATACAAAATTGTCATTATTTTAAAATTCGTCTGACTAGCCGAGTTTGAAAACAACTATCAAAGCTTGTGCTAAATAGTAGGAACTTATAGTTTGTTGCCGTTGACTCGCTGATCATTATGTCTATAAATATAGGTACTATTGAAACAGGTTCATTAAATAATAAAAGGCATTAGTAACAATAATTATGTTAATAATATGAACTGTGACTGCAGATTGTAGACTGTGAAGCGACTGCAGATTGTAGGCTGTGGAATGACTTGAGGATGAAAACTGACCTGAAATCATATGACATATCATATCGACATATCATATGACATATAGATATGATCATATCATATGTCAGATATTGTATTACACCTAGAAAGGCTAGTTCATACACAGTTACAGAACAGTCTACTCAATCAGTGGCTAGAGGGTCATTTTATGTTTGTTTAAGCCCATTAATTGATATCGTGTCTATATATAAACTGGTATTATTGGTTCAGATGTACTCTGCAGGAGCTATATTAAATATTTCCGGTATCAGTGGTTTTCTTAAGAAATAAAGTAGGAGGGGTCCAACAAAAATACCAGGGTCAGATATTGTTAGGCCACAAGGGCCTACAAATAGTACAATGGCACAAAGCAGCATCTCATTGACATTGGAAACTAAAGTAGCCGGGTCTCTACTTGAGAATAGGTGGGTCAAATGACTTGGGTCCAGGCTTTTAACATAACGATAAGCACTGGGTATTTCATTTACAAAATTAGAGTGAAATTAAAAATTCCATGTGGGAGAATGTATTTATTTACTATGCTCTTTCACATTCCGACAAGAACCAAACTCTGCGCCTCTGTTTTGATTAAGTACTAAGTTTAATGACAACATGACTATTGGGAGATATATTTGTGGATTATTTGTACAGATGTGATCTTTAACGTACACGGACCACTGATTCCACTGATTAGTGGTCATCCCTGCATTGTTTAGGCTCAGTCTGTTTACTACGTCTAATTTACTGACTGCCAGTTTCTGTAATAATTGATTTTATGCAATATGGTTTATTGAATAAATGTTTGGTAAAATTAGAGCCAAACATTTAAATATTGACTGATCAATTATAGTACTAATTTTTTACTAAATAAAATAAGTGAATTGTTCACTGCTATTGCAAAATAGAGTCTTATTGTGAAAAACATATATAATTTTTAGTGGGATTTGTTTGAAATGTTTTGTTACTAAGTTTGATTCAGAGAAGCCGATATATTTATTGCCATAATAATGTTCTTGCTAGGTGAGCTATCTGATGGTGCAGTGATTAGAGCACTGCACTGCAAACCTCCAGGTTGCAGGTTCAAATCCAGCCCATACCTGCAATTATGTGATGTTTCTCCGAAGGAGTCCCCTCTAACTCTTAAGCTGTATGTCCCAGGTGTGACTAATGCTGTAAATCAACCAACCAACCATATGTTCTCGGAGGAGGATACCCCTCCCAACCATAAAGTTTTGTCCAATATATTGATATTTTTGGTATTAAATTCCAAACAGTTTCAGAATATTTTGACTTCAGTTTCTGCTCAGGGAGAATTATTTGATATTAAACGGCTTTAGGCTTACCTAGATAAAACTACCCCCCACCACTCATAGTAGAACTGTATATTCTTTACCATATATTCCGAGCGTAACCTAAACCAGCATACTATAATGGCATGAAATAAAATACTATTAATTAATAAACAGCACTGTGCTCGTTTTTGTATAGGTATATTAAGATGAAGCGAAAATTTGAGGAAGGGCTCCATAATCCAGAAGAGAAATGTGCAAAGAGTGGCTTTCTCACTGAAGTCAAGGCTTATATTGTACCAACTGGTATTGGTAAGACCAGGTGTGATCTGTTCAAGAGACAGCTGATTAACAATGGCGGAGAAGCATGTACCGAATATATTCCAGGTCATGTGACTCACGTCGTCATAGACGAGAAAATTGATGTCGAGAGATTATGTCGTATAATGGAATGGGAAAGTCCTCCCAACCCAGCCAACTGTAAGATTGTCCGATCATTATGGCTAAGTCATTGTCTCAGGGACAAACATCTCATCGACCCATCATCTTATGAATTGGATGCCAGCAGGTATACAAAGAACAGGGATGTTACCACGAGTAAAGACACCGTCCAGTTAGATGCGCAACACAATCCATCAGCTGGTGGAAGACTCGATGTGGCAAATGATGGCCAGCCGTCTACTTCATCTGTCAAAAGTGATAAAAACTTCAAGCGTTCCGACAGTCTGGATCAGAAAAAGATAACCAGTCCAGATCAGGATACCGATGTAGAGAGCGATTATGTACCGAGTGGGGATGAAGAAGGTGCCACCACATCTCGGGGAGATAGCGAGCAGCCTACAGCGCCACCGAGTGGAAAGTCATTACCAGTTTGTATTGTTGTGTAATCTACTTAATTTGCTTTTAAACTTTGACTTCTGTTATGAAGCTTTAGTTTTCATTCTTCTTGTTATTGATATCAGGATGCTGCTTGATTTATAATTAAAGGTGAGGTACTTATGGCTAAACCACATTACCTTATTATTTTTATAATTAATAATTATCTTTTTATTATTAATATCAGTCTTATTTGCTTCTTTCAACAATTATGTGTATTGATTATTAATTTCCAATTTATCATTTTGTTTATTATTAATAATGCTGCATAAATATGTAGTAATAATTTTTTAATAACACCAACCTTCGCTTAGTTCTAAGTGTAAACCATTTGAACAGTTCACTAAAAGTATTACTTTGTTTGCTGTACTTTTATTATTAACATTCAACTTCAGAAAGGTAACTGGGTCTGTGCCCGTTCTTCTGCCGCACCAAGAGTTAATTATAACAAGCATATAACGGACAAGTTAGAGGTTAGTATGTACGTTGATTTGCGTTGCATACAGAGTAATCTTATTTAAGAATGATTGCAGTAAATTGGACTATACCATGGAATGTTCATATTCCGGTATTAGGAACAGTAGAAACTCTTTAATGCTGGAACTCTTCGGATGAGTAAGTGGTTAGTTTAGCTTTAGCATTGATCATACTTGGGTCAGATAACTGAGGCATGAATGAATGCGGAAAGATTGCACAAAGAGAGATAACTTGATGCAATTCAATCCCTAACCCAGATATGGGGTCATTTATATTTAAAAGTATTTAAATACATTTTTCAATTATTTGTATTCATAGTTGAGCTTTCCAGAAGAAAGAGTATGCATATTTAACTAATTTTTAAATACATTCTCAAATACGAGTGATTTAAAAAAAAAACTTTTATTATTTAAATATTTTCCCACCAATATTATTTGTTCCTGGAAGCTAATTGAATTGTACATACACTACCACAAAATAAACACTTTCTCTCTATTATTTTCTCTAATGTATTGAATTCTTATGGCTCCTTTCTTAATGAAAAGTAAGATTATCCTTAATTGAATATTATTATTAGAAGACTAAAGGATAACATGAAGCAGCTTATGAGTAGATCGAATGAGTAGATCTCGGGTTTCCTATAAAATGCTGACCTTCCAGTATTTTTTGGTTATTTATTCATATATATTAAAGCTGATACAATTCAATGGTCTTTTGAAATATTTGATGAAAAATTCTAAATTTATTTAGAATTAGTCGCTGTGGGGAAGCTGTAAATTACAGATCATATGCGTCTCCCTCATTTGAGGTTGCGAGCCGAGTTAAAAACCGGCATTTTGGCAATTATTATTATTATTATTACTTTTCAATGTATTTGACTCCATGTCTGCCCTGACCTGAAGATTTACAGCACTATATTTGAACCACTGCACTATAGGAGTGTCCTGTGGATACACTTGCAACTATGAGTGAATCAGTGATGTTTTGATTAAATTCTGGCATTCGTCTCAGCTGGAACATATGAGAAATGAGCTGGTAGAGCCAGATTTAGCTTCTTATTAATAGATCATAGTTCTACAGACACTGTCATTAATGGCTGAAACTGGTCAGAGATTTTGTTTCATACTCATACTATGAGTATGAGTCATAGGCGTTCTTTTATGGGTCATTGCTGTCATGTTGTCAGTATTCAGTCACTATCCAGCTTTTGTCCAGGCATAATTGTTTTGTGTCATGTAGTTAACTTTCAGTCAAAGTGAGTACTCTCTCTGCTGTTTTTCTGTATTTTTTCCCCACTGCACTGAGAAAACAACTGTTTTATTAAGTCACACTCGGCTTGGCTACATTTGCTACAAAAGGCTGCTCACTAGAAACAGCACCCTAGCATTTTGGCAACAATTACTGTACCATGAAGTTGAAGTAGTGTTTATCACATGGTAGGAATTATGAAAATATAGGTGCAACAGATTGAAGGGAATCGGCACTCTCAGGGTATTTTGGCTCCATCTTTCCGTACTGCTCCCCTGTGAGTGGTGGTGGAGGAGTTTTCTCAATCACTCCACCATAGGCTGTGCTGATTAAGCGACAGCCTGGGGATTCTCCCTGAATTACAAGCAAGCAATCGGCGCATTGGCTTGAAGGGAAGATGTTCACGATCTATAATATACTGATCTGAATGTGCTTAGACTTTCTTCTTACATTTCAATTGAAAGAGTTAACTTGACATTAAGATGTGATTTTAACAAATTGTTATCTTTATATAGTAGTTTTTCCAGCATCTGGTGTCTGATCAGCTACATTTGGCAATTTATAATTTGTATTATCTTGTTTACATTTTAGGCTTTGGCCAAGACTTATGAGAACACAAATGACAAATGGCGAGCTTTTGGTTATGCCAAAGCCATTAGCATCTTGAAGAGTCATCGAAAGGAAATCAAGACATTTGAGGTATGACCGACTTCCTGCATTTAGACGAGTCATCACCAAATCTTGGTCAGTCAGTTATTGTTATAAGTAGCTACCCGTATACCTCACTTCAAGTCATGTAGCAATCGGATGGGTTATCTGTTGAAAGTATTTGAACACGCTCTTAAGACTTACGCTTTTCGGGTAGTTTTTTTGTTATAAATAACATACATCCATTGGGATCACTAATTTTTAACATCTCGGAGCCTCCACTTCATTGTTGTACCACCAGTAAGCGTACTTTATTAAGTCTACCTTATGTTTATTATTTATATTAGAAGTGAATACAACTGGGAATCTTCAAAAAATGTATAAACTGAGCAGTTATTAAAATGTATTTAGTTCAGTTGAATTATTTCTTCGGTTTTCACAAGAATAAAGCTGATTAATATGGTATTGATGTTTGATGTATAAACTAAAATTGTTTTCCTGAAAATTATTTGTATCCAGTAAGTGAATTGTTTACATTTCTGAAAAATACATTTGAAGGTTTTTGTTATGAAATATGCACATTTTGTTTGTGTTTTACCTGATGAATGTCAAATGAATGGTATCATATGTTCTTGAACATTGTGATTTCTTCTTCACTGAAGTAAATTCTGATCATAATCTGGGAGTGATATTGGTTTTGCATTAATTATTTTTACCTTATCCCATAGGAGGCAATATCCTTACCTGGAATAGGTAAACGATTGGCAGAGAAGATTTGGGAAATTGTAGAAAGCGGTGAATTGCGCAAACTGAATGAGTTATCATCATCGGATGAGATCAAAGCCATTAACCTGTTCACTAACATCTGGGGCGTCGGAGCTACCACTGCACGATGTTGGGTTGCACAAAGTCTTCGAACACTAGATGACGTACGTGAGAAGGCGAACTTGACACGAGTTCAGAAGATAGGCTTGAAGTATTATGATGAACTTCTGGACAGAATGCCAAGATCTGAAGCTGGGGAAATTGAGAAAGTGGTAAGACACTAACAACTTATTCATTACAGTAAAGTGGTGTTTCTGGATCTGTGGTCAATAGGGATTTACTGAGTGAGTGAATGTCTTTGTTAAGCTCACTACTAATCATTTCTTGGACAGCTCACTGAGGGTAATCATCACAGAGAAATTATATAATCAGATGAAACACCCCAAAGATACAGGAAGTAGCAAGATTCATACCTATGATCATGAGATTTGTAGTGAAGTGGATTTCCAATTGATCTGTAGGAATGTATGTGTGTGTGCATGCATCCATGTGTGTGTGTGTGTGTGTTTGAGTATACATATATGAGATTAGTCTTAGTGTACCACTTTCTGTTGTGGGTTATCTTAACATCTTCTGTGCCATTGACAGTGTTGTTTCTAGCACTCGTTTTGGGTGCCTCCGTGTTCTAACTGGTAGCATGTTGGATCACAGATCACTACCAACTGAGTTAGAATCTCGGCATGGGCATATCTGAAAGGTGTTTCATCTTCGACTTCGCTTCATTATCTTCGGAGGTCACTCGGCCCATTTAGCCTACTGTGTGCACAAAAATGCTCGTAAAACATCAATCATCATCATCTAGGACTTGTTTTCCTGCAATATTTTAGTGTTAGTGAGCTCCGGTGGCCTAGCGGTTAAGCAGCTACTTGGTGCCAACGGTCACAGGTGCGAACCCCGCAAGAGGTCGAAACCTTTCCAGAGATTAATTTCTCAGCTCACAACATCGTGGGTGGCTGACCACGTTAAATGGCGCTGCTGTCTCCACTGAATTATTTAAAATAAAGGGGGACGTTAAAACCCCCTGAGGACGTAAAACACTCTGGCAGTGACCACCCTCAGGGTATTTCGGCTCCATCTTTCCGAATAAGCGACAGCCTGGGGATTCTCCCCGAACAACAAAACAGTGTTAGTGTTGAGTGCATTAACGGTCTTCCCATCACCATTAACAATAATCTAACCACTATACGGTGTTTGTGCCATTGATGCTTGCCAAGTGTCCATGTTAAATTACCCTCACCCACCTAAGTTTTAGATGCAACGCTGATTTTGATAATTCAGTGACATCAATATTTGTGATGTTTTTCAGGTGAAAGAAACAACACAGTCTATTGATCCAGATTTAATCTGTATGGCTTGTGGCTCATATAAAAGAGGCAAATCGACTTGTGGTGATGTTGATGTTCTTATCACACATCCAGATGGCAAGTCGCACAAAGGAGTGTTCAGCAGACTTCTGGCCATGCTTAGACAGTCAGGTTAGAATCGTCATTTTATTGTCGTTTGAAATCCAAATCAGTGAGATCGATTATAAAATATTGCAAGTGTTAATATAACATTTGTACTATATGATTGATTCTATCTGATATTGTATAGCACCGAGGTGATTCATCATCTTGAATTACATTCTTAATAGAAGATTTCCATATTGACTGCACTTCCTATCAAAAAGAGGGTGTTCTGCTAGGCTTGTTGTAAGCCTTGAAATTTGTATACTAAACCTTTGGTAGTCTTTCTGTTGAACCATCTGATAAAAACCTTCTTTTTATTAATAGAAAAATCACAGATTTCATAACAAACTTTTTGCATGTGTGGATATTAAGCTTATCTGTTACAACTCCCAATTCTTGAATATAAAGATTCAATAGTTGTGCCATATATTATAATTCAATACCATATTTTGCAAGTAAATCGATTTACCATCGTCTATGTTTTCTCCAGTGGTGGTTTGCAACATGGCACATTTATCATTCATATGTGTTATGCTAGTTTTCTCATTTACTATTATTTTAGACAGAATTAAAAAATAAACCCTGTCAACTTTATATTTGATTGCATACATAATTATAGTTTCACAGTATACCATCCTTTAATCACAATATGTCAATGGAGCAAATGAATATTTATTGACTATATGTTGCTGGGTCAGACAAAAACTATTCTAAACAATGAGAATTTTGATATTTTGTGAGAATGAGAGACATATTAAAGCTTAAACATCTATGATAATTATATTTTCCTAATTTGTTTTATTTCATATTGTTCATTATCAGATATCTAGAGTTTATTATGATAACATCTGACTTACAGTGGGACAGCCATTGTCTGCCAGCTTTGGCCATCTGAAATTATGAAAGCTGAATTTCCTTGACAAGTAATCCCATTTATCAGAAATAAATAAACAATGCAATGTTATATTTACTGGTAATATAATAGATGTTATATGAAACTGTTATAAGAATTTATAATTTGATTTCGTTTTGCGAACCCCCTAAATTTTAAATTAATATCCTTGTTGTTCCACGCTACTTCACTGTGTACGTGGCATCACTGACCCACAAACCGATCTTGGAGTCGTGCCTTCTATGTGCATTGGATAAATAATCTATTGCGTATGACGTGTTTTGACTTATTAAGGTGTTGTAAGTTTTGTTCAATAAGAAGTGTTTGTTGGTGGTTTGGGGATGTGAAATGTACATTAAGTAGTGAATAAAATGAGTGCGTGATTAAGTTAGTTTTACTGAAACATATTTATTGTCACAACTTGTGGTGTGCTGGATGAAAGATGGGCCTACTTCTAAATGCTGTACCTAGATATGTACCTTATATACTCACATATAAGACACAGTTTTTTTTAACCAATAACCCCCCCCTAGAGTTGAACCACATATAAGATGCACTAAAATCAGCAATATTGATCAAAATATTCATCATCACTCTCTTCACTGAACATCTGTTGTATATGTTCGCATGTCATCATACATGTCGTCGGAGTCAGTGTCAGATTTGTCGGACTGTTCCACCCACAATATATCACCTTCCGTGCCATATAAATCATTGCTGATAGAGCAATTCTTGAATGATTTGGTAATGCTGTGTATTCATTTCTGTAATACTGTTTGAAGTAGTTTATTATTAGTTCCCATGTGCTAGCTTTGGAAGTAATTAACACATTGTTTGCTGTAATTGTTTTCTTTTGAAGGGGCTTCTATGGTCATTCTTTGCATGGCCTCATTTACTCTTCTGATCAATTACACATGTTCACATATCTCGAGAGTAATGACAAGTCTTTGTGATCATGTCACTAATTAGAGCATCAGATTAAATAATCATGACAGTTAGCATGATAAAGTTTGCATTTGAAAGACAACAGAGAAAACACACCTATTAAATTTTTTGATTGTTCATATATTGATTATTAATGTTGAAAAACAATATTATTTAATTTCCCCCTAAATTATGCCAAATATTACCTTCCCTTTTTGTATGACCCGTGTATAAGATGCACTCGATTTTGGCGTTGATTTCGGAGTATAAAAAGTGTAACTTATATGCTAATATATATGGTAAGTATAAAATAAATATAAATAAATATATTTTTCATGAACAAACACTAACACTAATCCTTTACATGGTTTCTTTGGCAGGCTTTCTGACAGATGACCTAGTACGTCAAGAAGACAGCGGAAATCAGAAGAAATATCTGGGAGTTTGTCAGTTACCAGGAGATGGCAGATTTGTAAGAAAATGGTTTAGTGTATTAAGGTCAAAGTTTACATAAGTTTATGACAATATGATTCTTTTCAGTTAAAGTAGTTACTAGTGTTATGGTAAAATCATATACAGTACTTTGTCATCTATAAATCTGATGACCTCCAAGTGCTTTCAGATTATGATGTCATTTTGCTGTGATGTGTTTTATATATATAATTGTTCCCCGATAAACATCATATCAACACCTATGGGAGTACAGAGTAATATTTAACTCTTGTATCAGGATGCGTTTCCATCCATGTGTCACTATTAAACTCTGGTGTAAGTACAGATTGGGAAATCGATACACAAAATATTAATTTTTTTTGCTGTTAATATTTGTAATATTAGTGTACACCTTTATTGGGCCCTAACAGGTATATGCATGTTCAATAATTCCTACCAGTAATAATGCGATATATTGGTATTTTTTCTGTGCCACGTTTGTTGTTATAAGCAGTGTTGTTGTCCTTATCTCATGAGAGAGTCATCAAAAAATCTCAAATGTTTGTTCATTACCAAAAAGAAGTGCTTCAATAGTGCAGTGGCTAGAACACAGCATTGCAAATTTCAAGGTCTTGAGTATGAATCTATTCAGGGTTCCAGTGTTCGTGGGATGTTACCCAGGGAGTGACCCTTCCACAATAATCCCAGATTATATAAATGTGATAAACGTCACATATTATTATTATTTTATTATGTTACCAGTGCTGAGATAAATCACTCACTCACTCACTCATTATCAGAAAGTGTTACTGTATGACATTTTTACAATTACGTCTGTGAACACGTCGTAGCAGTACAATGAAGAATAATTAAACAGCACGAGAGAGAGAGCCATAGTTTAACATACAGTCCTTATCAGACATCATCAATTGTATTGTGTCCGAGTCCTGTGTGTGTTATCTCATGTGACGCAGGATTCAATTCTTAATCCTTCAGGAGATCACGGTTTGAATGTAGGTGATGGTATTATAATATAAAAGTTTTTCTCTTCCAATTATATAACGGCCCATTTAGCCTACCATATGCACAAAAGTGGCTGTAAAATACCAATCATCATCATCTTCTAATTATATGATCAGTTCTAATTATACAGTAATATCCCGCTTTATGTCATTTCGTCCTACGTCAAATTCGCCTTTATGCCACTTTTCTAGAGTAGATTTCAGTTCGGTGAACATCATAATGTATAAATAAAGTTAAAAAACAATTTAATGTATAATAAAAACACATTGAAACCAAAAATGTATATACAGTAAAATATTTATATCTAAAGGCATTATGTCAGGTTTACACCAAAAACCAGGTTACGTCTCAGCTTTTGGAACCAATTAATAATGTAGGGTGGGTTATGACTGGAAGGGCGCCTCTGTGGTCTAGCTGGTAGTGCGTTGGACTACAGATCAATACCACCTGAGGTCGAATCTTGGCGTGGGCATATCGGAAGGGTGTTTCATCTTTGACTTCGTTTCATTACCTTTGGAGGTCGCTCAGCCCATTGAGTCTACTATGCATACAAAAGTGGCTGTAAAACATGAGAAGCGATAAAGTATAGACCATCTGTATCTCCTGCATGAAAGGAATGAACCGTATTAAACATTGTTATTCTGGCCATTATTAATAATAACGCCATTAATAATAATAATAATTTTATTAACTTGTACAGTACCAAAGAAGAGACGTTGTTTTATGGACAGCTTTAATTTGTTTTTAGAATTGTTTGTTAGTTCTGGACCTGATAAATCAGGACTGTATTATATTATTGTGCCAATGATAATTCGTACACAATAAGTAGCCGCTTTTAATTGCCATTATGTCTGATTTTGGTTGATGACAGACATCTCTTTGTTTATCTAGGATCTGATCTCTTGTCTTCGTAGCATCGTCGTTTGGATATCATCGTTGTGCCGTATGACGAGTTTGCCTGTGCCAGCATGTACTTCACTGGGTCAGCTCATTTCAATCGTTCCATGAGGAACTTGGCTGGCAAGATGGGCATGTCGCTGAATGAACATGGCTTGTTTGCTGGTGTGATCAGACAGGTAACTGATGGGTTAAACCGATGGTTGTGGCGAATTTATATGCGTTGCCGTCTCTGGTCAGGGTTGGGCACGGGTTAAACCTGGTTGCCGTCATCCTATCCTTGGTAGTTTGCCAGTTATACGATATGGAATACATACATTAGAGCACTGCACATACCGACACTACGCTGTACTAAAAAAAGAGGGGCGTGTGTACAGCATTTTGGCTGTAGATCTCAATAACGTTGGTATTACCGATTGAATTGAATACAGTGAGTGGCATCTCCCTTATATTTCAGAACCATGAGAAGATAACGAAAGGTTATCCGCTGAAGACTCCTGATGAAGCTTCCATCTTTAAACACCTCGGTCTCACATACAGACCGCCATCTGAGAGAGATCACTGACCTGATGGAGTCGTTTGTTTATTACCAGATCATGTTGCTGATTTCTATAATCTAAATCCAGTTCCGCTACTCTAAGAACTTTATATGTTGGTTTACAATTAACGGGCCTTGCTCACCTGTCATTGCAAGTTTGTACCTATACAATCCGGGGTGATCATCAGCTGTCTGGGGAGCACACTGCTTGTTTGGTATCACTTACAGGCCTGGGGTACCTAGATACATTTCAGATGTATCTAGATAAGTTACGGTTACATCGAAATGTGATCGGATACAGTTACGTATCTAGATACATGATTTATGAATATATCTAGATAAGTTACAGTTACATTCCGAATATACATGTATCTAGATACATTTACAGTTAGATTTTCTGCGTGGTGTATGTTGTAATTGGCTGTATATTTATTTCACGATTAGCATAAGTTATTCATGTTGGTCATATTTCCCAGTTCATGATTGCAATTTAAAACATGAAAGATACGATCAAAGATGAGACAGTTACCATATAGCTCTCCTAATAATTTGTATTAAAGGCCAGTCAATTAATTGTCAGGCTGTATGTTGAAATTATATAGTATTAATGACAATCTTTATTAGTGTTAAAATATGCAATTACATATATGAGTATTTAAAATAATCACATGTCTAAAATGTATCTGAAATTCAGATATTTTTGCAATGTATCTAGATAAGTTACAGATACATTTGAGAAATTGATAAATATATCTAGATTCATGTCGGTTTCGTTGAAAACCTTATCTAGATCAAATGTATCTAGATACAAAATGTAACTGCCACAGGTCTGATTATTTATGCTTCAGAATTATCCATTGCTATCCAAACATGCTCATTTACGGATGAACGAATCAGTGTGCCTGTCAACTGACTGACAGCAATTTGGTGGATTCAAACCAAGAACCTTTTTATGTTGGAATGGTTTAAACACGCCGTTAGATTTGACATTGGTTGAATGAGGGCGGGGTTAGAACATTGTGTGTTGAATCCCACTCAGAGAACTATATTTGTTTTATGTTTCTGCAGTGGATCACCTCTTGGTCATATGTCACAGATGTGACCTGAACCAAGAGCAGATGACGCAAATCAATTCAGGATTGCCAGAATGATTTAGGCAAGTAATTTTGTTCTCCGACTCCTTTTTCCCTGCTGATTGTTACAAGGATTCCAGTATTCTGTGGTATAACAACTTGAGTTACCTGTTTAATGGCTATATTTTAATATTAAATAAATTATTTTTACAAAATATTGTATGATGAATTAGATGATTGATGTTGTATGACCACTTTTGTGCATAAGGTAGGCTAAATGGTAAATGTAATGAAGAGAAGCCAAAGATGAAACACCCTTCAGATATGCCCACACTGAGATTCAAACTCAGGTGGTAGTGATCTGTGGTCCAATGTGCTACCAACTAGACCTAGGATTTGGAAATATTAAAATAAGTAGAACAGCTATACTCCATAACTAAGATGATTGAAGTTATTATAACACATACAGTCGCCTCCGGGGTCTGGCAGTAGTGTGTTGCATTACAGATCACTACCACCTGTTTTTGAATCTTGGCGTGGGGATATCTGAAGATTGTTTCACTACCTTTGGAGGTCACTCGGCCCATTTAGACTAACAGTTGCACAAAAGTGGCCGTAAAACATCAATCATCATCATCAATTCAACGCAAGTTTATTAATATTCATTCATATATCAAGTTTTAAAGGTTTGTCTAATAACATCGTATCATCAGATATTTACACGTAGTTAAGGTTATTTATGGAGCTTGCTATTTATAACTTCATATTTATATTGTTGTTAACTGGCCGTATTTGTCCTAGTCGATTCAAAACATTGTGATGTTAGCTAATAAAATACAGATGATAAACACAAGCTTGATGGATCAGATGTTTATATTACCTGTAGAGCAGTTGCTTTCTTTTGTTCTTAATTGATCTACGCTGACGTTCTGATATCATTATTAATATGCTAAGATGATAATCATTTGTCGGATGTTCTGTAGGTATACCGAAGGATGTCATCATGTGTTATTGCATATCTGCATTATTGTTAGGCACACACACACACACACACACATATATATATATATATACACACACACCAAACACATGATCATATAACCAAACAGAGCTGCTCTTAAGTGATTGTATTTATTTGTTTTATTTTAGTCCAGATAGATGTCAACAATAGTAAATATCAGTCCTTTGAGTATGTTGATTGGCCTGGGTTCCCAAATGTTTGGTCCAGTGGGCAACTAACTCTAGAGTGTGTGATTTTGTTCATCTGATTATTTACATACATCTCTTGTACCCAGCATTGTCTGGATTGCCTGTGAGCCCAACAGTCACCTAAAGATGCGCCCATCCACCACATTATCTTGAATTATAAAAGTTCTTTGTGAACTATTCAGTAACCCCATCATGAAAGTATTCTATTTAATATGCCATCTAGGCATTTTATTGTGACATACCAACCCCAATAATGGTGTATTGTGATTTCTTCTGGCTCTGTATATGGAGAGAGCTTTATGTTATCACTGGAGCAGTTTGAGTTATTTTATTTATTTAAATAAGCTAAAATTAAAACCACATCTAAAAATATTTGATATTTATATTTATCACGAATATATAATAATAATAATGTTTTGTATAGCACCTTATTCAACTTTACATTGCTCTTAGGCACGTTACATTGAAAACAGAATTAGAACTTATTCTGAGCTCATATAGCACAAATACATTTCATACACACCTAATAAACTGGTTTAAATATAAAAACATATGCTAATCTAAATAAGTGGGTTTTAAGAACCGTACAAAATATTTCTTTACTTGCTGCAAGTTTAGTGTGGTTTGGCAACTCGTTCCATAGCCTGGGAGCTCATGCTCGGAAGGATCTCTCTCCGTACATTGCTGTACGGCTTTTTGGCACCCTATCCTATATCACACAGAGACCACGATTCTTATTTATCTCTTGCTCAGCTTGGTGACTAAACGTTATCCATCGAAATTGTGGGACTGCACATAGTGGATAAACCACGTTTGCTTCAATGCTAACAATAAGCTGCTGCAGTTTCTAATTTATTCAGATAACTTATTTTATTCTTTATTAACAAAAACATGCACAATAATGTGTCTATACCCATGTTTTCATAATAAACATCATTAGAAAGTTGTTTATACATATATATATATTGCTGAAATGCAAATTAGCCACCAGCAACATTATAAAAACCCACTTTCATAATAATCTATGACAGTACACTTGATAATGTGACAGAATTTTTATGGTTAAGGATTGTGATAAAGACAATTTAACAGTTATTAAATGAATACATTTTATCGCATGCAGATTATCTAATAGCAGCATTTCCATCAAACTAATTTTTTTAATATTACCGTATGCATGCGTGGCAATGTCACAAAAATTTGTGTATATTTTCAAATCATGAAATACAGACGAGGTGTTTATTGTAAAGACATATTTAATCAAATAGCATGGACATATATTCGATGTATCATCACGTTTTGCACTATAACTTGCAAAGTAGTCTACCTTTCTCCATGCATGATGAGTCGCTGCGAAGTAATGTTATTGGCAAAAACAGATAACATTTTGTAGGATCGTTTTTAATCAGTTAATGATTTGGTTCTATTACAGAATCATTTATTTGACTGCAGATGAATGTATAGAGTAAATTTGTAAAGTCATTTTGTTGAATCGTTGGCAGGTTTTTTATGCAGACGTTATTAACACCATTAATTAATGTTTATTAACATTATGTAAAAACAGTTTTTTTACAAATGCAGCTATAAAATAATCCAATGATAACAATACAACAACATCTACTACATCATGACTGTAATATAGAAACAGCATTTGAGTTAACAGACTAATCCCCATTATGATAACCCAATATCCAGTCAAGTTGACCCTCCCTGATTATCACAAAGTTGCCTACATGCTCCATCCCTCGTACAAAGGTGTAAAACTTACTGCAAAGCGATTTGACACTACCAGTGAATGAATAACCATGTAAGACCCAGGTTTCATCCCCTCACTGTTAAACTATCAGGCACAAGCATCGTCTCTTCCATCTACATTTTTTTACCAATGTTGCTACCAAATTCTCATCAATTAATTGGTGGAAGGCCCTCAGATCTTATGGAGTGGCAATCAACTTTCTAGAATTAGCTATTGAGCTGCTAGCTGTCCAATTTCATCGGCATCAACTGAGCAAATATTTTCCAATTTTGTTAATATTCACACTAAAGCACACAATAAAATGTATTTGAAACTCTTGAGTAAAGAAACTATTGCATAAATGTGTTTAATGACATAAACCAGTACGATTGACTCATAATGAGTTGTTGTGTTTTTAATTTTGTTTCAGTATTTTACAGTTATTTACAATGAAATGTAAAAAATAGGTTTTTTACAATAAGAAAACCAACCCTGGTCGTTGGATATTCATGTTGGATTTATGGATGCAGAAAAACAAAACCGTACTAAAACCATTCTATAATGTATCCTTATATTTAAAACAAAATTTTATAAACACATTAAAACCACCCTAATACATATAAATGGAGTGCAGCAATAAGCACTGTTATACATATATGATGCACAAGTTGGTAAAGGAATATAAATTTTATTCACCCTGTTTAAGAGTAACTGCTTTTTAATATAAAAAAAGTAATACTTTAATTATTTTTATTCATGCCGAGAACACAACTTTACCAGGGGTTCTGAGTAAGTGAGAGCCTTGATTATTGTCAGCATTGCTTGCACCTGGGACATATGAGTGACAGGCATCTTCCTGGGGAAATATCCCAAAACACAGGTATAACTGGGAGGTGAACTTTGTGGCATAGCACTCTATCCACTTCATTGTTGAAACATCAAAAAGGGTCTTGGAGAAATGCTGCATACCAGATCAGCAGTAAAACAGACATAGCCATTGTAGATTTATTCTCATTGGGGAGTGGGATTTATTTCCGATTAACTTACGGATATGCTGAAAATCCTTCCAGCATAATTCATTTCCTTTCGTTCATTCTAAACGCCACCATACTGTATTTGAATAAATGCTTGAATATAATCTTGATATTAAATTAAACACATCACAACATCAAGCAATAACAGGCATGATCATGATATATATAACCCCTGATTACAGTTTTGGGATGACATCGAGTTTCATCTAGTTCCTGATGAATACATCTTGGAACCTAATTATAAAAGTAATGTTGTTTTTTTTGAGCAAAAAAGTGTCATCTGTCAAAAAAGAGAATAAGTTCAAAATGAGTTCAAAAGTATTTATCACTATTAATGTTTTTTGTTGTTAAAATTTGCTGAAAGCACAATTGAGAGTATATGAAAAAACAGAAACGAGAGTAGAACTTCATCAAAAGACAAACTGACAAAACCACAAACATATCTGAATGTGCCGACATATATGCATGCATTTTACACACGCACACACACACAGCTGGCTAATGACCTAAATCGTGAATAACTGAAAAAACTTCACATCGTTAACTTTTAGAGGTCCTAGGTTATTATAACCCTTTAATGCATTTCAATGAAACTGACCAACGACTGTGGCACTTGACCATGATATGGTATGCGATGTTTCCTGATCACACGCGATGCCAAGCACTTCAGTGTCACATGATCAAATAGGCGCAGTGTAAAGTAAACATTGGAGATATCCTGAGTGATGGTCTGTCGATCCTTGTCACAAGCATCAACATGCGAACCGCTGTCGATCAAAATACTAGTCACCCGACCGAGTTCTTTCATTTCCTTCTCCGCAACTGACAGCGAGGCAGTCTTCAACTGCCGAAGGCACACATGTAAAGACAATTTACCATCACCGTCTGGAGTGTTGACGTCGATGCCGCAATTCAGCAAAACCATTATCAGTTTAACACTAGGAAGTGATGAGTACTGCTCCTCGCTGACCATCGAGTTGTTCTTGTCAACTGCAAGATGCAGCAGTGTCTTGCCATTGGTGCCTGTCGTGTGTAGCCTAATCAGTCTATGAACAAGACAGTGAAAGCTGAATGCCTGCTCATCCGACTTCTCCAGGCAGCAGAGCAGATGTATTAAATGCAGTGTAAGCAGTAACATGGTGTGCAACTCCTCCTGCTGGCTTATGGCGAGTTGGTTCGGTACACTCAGGGACTGCTTCACAGCTTCCTGTGCCAGCTGCACTTCACAGACAGCCATCTTGAACACATCGAAGACGTCGTCATACAGGACGTTCTCATGCGTAAAGCCACCCATGTGCTCCTCATATATCTCCCAAAACAGTTTGCACAGTGCTTGGAGGGTGAACAAACACTCGTGATTCAAAGCCTCTCTCTTCTCATGCCTCAGTGTGAAAGCGTACTTCCACAGGTCAACACACCTTTGATACATGTGTGTATCTGCATAGACTGCACCACGATACATTAGGCCAAATATAGTGTCCTTGTGGTTGGTTCCGAGTATTCGCTCTCGAATTAATAAGGCCTGCATGTACGCCAAATCTGGATTTGAGGCAATCTCCTCCAGTTCCTTTAGCGAGGTAGCCTCCATCACATACTTGTATGCCGAATTGGATTTCAGACCCTTTGGCTTTGGAAGGATATTATTTGCATCCTGGAATCTCATCTCCATGGCTTCTCTCCAGATCTGCATTGCCAGCTGAAGATCATGTTTTTCATCGATGAAGTTGGTAGCCATCAGTTCATATGCCTCGATTCTGCGCTCCTTTGGTGGTTTAATCTTCTGGATCAGATAGTCCAGTATATCCTTGTAGCCACGTATGCTTGCTGTTTGTATGGCATCATCACCGAAATCATTGACTACATACGGATCAGACTTGTGGTGCAGAAGAAGCTTTACCGTTTCTAGTCTTCCCTCCCGTATGGCATAATGCAAGGCCAGGTTTCCGGTGTTATCCTGGGCATTAACGTTGGCACCTTTAGTGATGAGAAAGCGGCACAGTTCCACGCTCTGCACCGAGTTGATGAGGCATGTGCCACCATTGATGTTTGGCTTGTGAATATCGGCGCCATTGTCAATAAGGTATTTCACTACATCAATGTTGGTCATGTAGCAAGCGGAGCGCACCGGCGTTGATTCAGTGTCCGATGTGGCATTCACGTATGCCTTGTGCTTCACCAGAGCCTTGACAACTTCCAGCTTATTGGCTACAGCAGCACACCAGAGTGGTGTGACTTGGTGTCGAGACCTGTCTTCCTGCACCTCGTAGACACCACGCTGTTCAATGTCCGCCGAACATTCTTCAACAAGATAATTTACAAAGTGAACCTGACCCTGCTGTGCTGCCAAAAACAGAGCTGTGTTTCCTTCAAAGGTCTTTGACAGGATTCTCCGTTTTTCGTCCTTGGAGAGTCCCTTCAAAATAAACTTAGCTTTAACCAGATGATCTTTTCGTACACACTTGAAGACATCTACTGCTAATCTCTCAATCAGTTCTGGTTCTAGTTGGGTTCCTGATGGAGATCCAGTACAGCCAGCCATCTTAACTAAAACACAAAAGAAAATAGCATATCTAATGAACAGTATTTACACAGCAGAAGAGGCAGGGTTAAAAAATAAACCTATTTACACAATCAAAATAAAACCATTTGTTTATTGGTTGTTCAAGATTGTCTTGTTTTGTTTGGCACAAATTTGGGGCAAGTACTAGTCACACCTGAGGTGTGCCGCTGATGAGTAACTCCCTAATCCAATGGCCCACAAACACAGGCATGAGCTGGATTCGAAACATTATTAAGAGCATTGCAGTTCAATGCTTTAAGTTAACCACTGCACCACTGCATCAGAAGATTTCCTCTAAGCACAGACAACTGGGTATGTAAACAGACATGAGAGTGGCCTTGGAAAACAAATCCTGAAAATCAGGAAACAAAGTTGCAGAGAGAAGTGAGGAGCTGGGGGGTGGGAGAAAATATCATTTTGGGCTCCGGAAAAAATGGAAAACTCTCATCTGTGTGTAAAACATTTCAATCAAACTGATTACTTCATTAAACATTATATCCACTATAACCAATCATGACAAATACAAAATCTATCTGGTCTATTTACAAACACTTTTAACAAATACAATCTAACAGTGATGACTATACAATTGTTTAAGTATATACTTTGTTTGACCTGATAAAGAAAAAATCTCAACAAATATTTAATAAAATTTTGTATTTTCTTCATACAGCTATACTATAAACGTTGTTCATATTTAATAACTGTTACAAGATATGTATAATTATATGATGATTGTATAATTGTAGTCATAAAGAAATAATTATAAATATGTTAATTAATGTAATCAGTACTTCACCTAGTAATATATATATATATATATATATATATACCAGTGTTATTTTGTTTAGTTTTGGTGCTGGTTGCATCTGGCACTGGATTGGCGTGTATTGGACAGGGATGATCTGGGCATGCAGGGCTGACACTTACTCTTGAGATCCACTTGTCCTGTAGGACAAGTGCTGCAAACTTTTCCCATCTGAAATTTACTTGTCCCAACGAACCTCCACAATATCACAGAATGTAAACACAAGCACATGGACTGAAACTTTCGTGACCAGGTGACATTAACAAGCCAATTATGATCAACTTTACGCTGGCTAAACAACCACAGATATTGATAAAGCATGCTGTGATTGGCCCATGCATTCGACATGCACAGTTGGTTTCAGTCTTTTAGCAAACTTTCGGATGGTGATCTGGGGAAAATGACACGTAAATTGAAATGTCAGGAAATGATGAATAAACAGTCGTTTTCTATATGCTTCAGTTTACTTGTCCTGTCGGGCAAGTACTTGGGATGATCTAGACTCCCTAGCGAAATGAGGGCCATCCAATAGCACAACGAATAGAACGCTGTGCTGGAAACCTCCAGGCAGAGTTGTTTGATGTAAATTATGATTTAGATCACTACAAAAAAATCCACACATTTCGATGTTTTTAATGTTTCATTCGATTTTTATAATTATTGTATTTATTTTTATAAATTATTTTATAAACATGTGATTTATCAATTAACTTGCAATACAAAAAATGAATTAAAAAACCAATTGTTACTCATGCTGGATAATTATTTGTACATACATTCATAATTAAATTGCAATTAGATTTAAACACCATGTAATGTAGTCTTATATATACAGTTGAATAAATGTGATAAATTAGGTGAATTTGGGATGATCTGACATGTAACGTCACATCTTTTCTATGCATTTAGGGGGATTATTAAGTCAATGTTTAAGTACTTGTTGCTTAGCTCAGGCATGGGGTCAATTCAATTAGAGAATTGCCCATCAATTCCAATATTTTTTTTTTAATGGAATTAGAATTGATAAATTTGAAATTTGCTACAAATAAAAATTTAATACACAAATTAATTTTTTAATTCAGAAATATTTCTTCCACACCAATCCTATTTGGATGATGATTGATGTTTTACGGCCACTTTTGTGCACAAGTTAGGCTAAATGGGCCGACCAATCCTATTTGGAATATAAACCACTCAGAGTAGGTATTCTAAATAGGTACTCAGAATACCTACTCCAATCAGTGATAGGAGTAGGTAAAAACTGGAATTGATAAATGTGGAATTAGAATTGATAAATTTGATGTGAAATTGACTCAATGTCTGGTTTAGTCAGAATTGGGATATAAGGTGAACATTTACATATGTTCTTACTATTGATAGTTATCTTATACTATCTGAATACATATCCGAAGAAATGTTTGACTATTGTTTTGAAGAACAAATTAAAAAATATGATTTTTATGAATTTTTTGCAACCCTGCCTCCAGGTGGTGGGTTTGAATCTGGCTCACGCCCGTGTTTCTGTGATGTTTCCTTACGGAGCCACCCTACAGCCATGTGTCCCAGGTCTGACCAGTGCCAAAGTTAAACAAACCTCACAGATATAAGTAACACTATGATTCTAATTCAGACACATATGATATGAGCAAGTCTTTTGACAGTAAACACAGACCCATTTAAAGTCTCTCGTATAGCTTGAGTTTTCAGGAAAAATACTGAACTTTAACCTCAAAGTTAATCAGAATTTCAAGATCCATTACTATGGTACAGTTCTGGATTTGTTCTCAAGTTATATTAATCTAAAGAAAGAGCATATATATATATATATATATATATATATATATAAAAGTCATCAATATTTAAATGATAGATTACTTAATCCGATGTCACTGTGTAATGGTCCCAAGACCGTGAAGACGGCAAGAGGGTGGTTAATACAATGTTTTAACTGAACTAAGGCTGTTCGGGTGCTGTTAACACTTAAATGGACAGATAAAAATGTGGGACCATACTCACATGATACTGATTTTTATCCTTTGGCATATAAAATTACAGGTAGATCAGGTCCAGGAAGTTTGAAACTGAAGTGCTCTAGAGACTAGATCTAGTCTACCTACTCAGGCTACTGCCGTACAGGTCTAGCGGCACCGAGATTAGTTGAAATTATAACCGATTATTATACTAGGTGTGGCTGTGATAACAGAGAGTGAGTGACAATGTTAAATAATAAAAATAATATTAATGAATAGGGCCTATTTTTAGATCTACTAGAATAATTTAATCTAGTCTAGATCTAGTAACTTATTAGGTAAGTAAGTAGTGTTAGTAAAGACTAAAGCGTCCTTACTTACTAGATCTACATACGCGATGATACGGCTAGATTACTCACAGACCCATAACTCAAAGCCAGCGACATATACATAATTTAATGATTATAACATTCACTTCTTAAATTAAATAATACAAATTCCATAGCGACGAACCTTGAGGAATATTTTAATATGTCATTTTCCTTTCATCAACACAGAAACGTCAAACTAGGCAATCTCTGGTTTGGCCGAAGTGCTACTTCCGCTGGCGCATGCGCGTGCTTTTTTCGAGTCATTGGAGTTTATTTCTTATGTGAAGATTGAAAATAGTGTAAAAATTATTTAGTGGCCTAACTTGAACAAAATACACATTGTTTGAATAATCATTTAGATCTATACATTTGTAAATGATTATTATAATACAATGATTATTATTAATATTAGTCTATTATTGGAAGTGATTTAAAAATACAATTTACGTAGATCTAGCTCTATCAGTGGCACAATCAGGTCTGAATAGAATAGATCTATTGTTTTACATGTTAATATTGTATTACGATTTTATGATATTTAGATCTAGTTCTATGATCCAGTAAGTTATTTTAAAATAAAACCTCCGGAATTCCAGCCCTCTCAACATATAAAATGATCGCTATTAGTAGCTCTGCAATACACTAGATGGTGTTTTGCCGGTCAGCAGCATGGTAGTTCTAGCAGACTTAAATGTTTTTTTTTGTGTGTTTCATATATTAATATAGCTAATGTAGTCTATGCGCATCCATGTTACTTCTCAAATTATGTTGTAATCAGTATTTTATGGATATGAGTACAAGTCAAGATATTTCTAACCCAGGTAACGAGTTCAAGTTGATATTCTGATGTAGAATCATTTTTCAATCGTTTATAGACGTTTCGTAACCAAACTGTTTCGTACCATATCGTTTCATAACCAGAGGGATACCAGTTCGTAACCACAAGCATACCAAATCGCAATCAACTGCATACCACTTCGTACCATGTTTTCATTAATTAAATACTAAATTATATAACGTATGCTCTTAATAGTTCTGAGACTTATTTTTCACCATTTGTGAAAGACTCCCAAATGGTGAATATCTTAGCTTGTAATTGTTTGTATGTCTTTTGAGCTTTGACTCAGACTTTATAGTCTCATATGGAGATGAACAACACAAGCCTCATGGTGTAAAAGTGGTACCAACACATATAATTGGAGACTGGCTGTTGCTGTATGGGAGTTGAATCGTTGGTGCCAGTCTTCTACGACATTGTTGGTTCGAACAGCCTTCATGAAGATCGACAATGTCAATGATGGCCACACTGTGTTGTCTATCCAGGTGCGTCATATGTAAAATACAAGGCTTTGTATATCGCCTTTATAATGCACTCATCACCTTCAGGAACTAAGGGCAAGCTACAATGTCTGTGTAGAGTTCCACCATGCACCACTGGTCTATGCTTGTGAAAAAAAAAATGAAATAATGTAATTATTTAATGTCACTCAACCCATCAGGTGAAAGAGAAAAGGAAAAATAAGGTAAAAATACAAACTGATTGTGATTCCAATGATGACAGTGAACCAGAAACTTACAGCTGTGAGTATTGCTTAATGGGGAACCAAGAATCTGTTGTTGAATGTGAAAAATGCTCAAGGTGGGGATGTCCCGAGTACCCAACTCCCCTGTGACGTACATCAAGTCCTGGGTAAATGGGGAAACCTGCATTGGCCACCACAGAATCAGAGAGTAAGGTTACTCGCTTAGAAGGCATGATGAGCAGACTCGAATGTAAAATGCAGGAACCGATAGTCCAAAACACAACAGTTGTGAGGTCATATGCAGAAGTAGCAGGAAAAGAAGTCAACACATCTGGCCAAGGTAATTCACAAGATGAAATGAGGATCTTATCCACGCACAGGCAGACAGTAAAAACACTAGATGAATATGCTGACAGAGATAGAAGAAAGGCTATTATCTTAATTCACAACCTGCCCGAAAGCACAAACGATAATTTACTAGATAGAAATGTAGATGACATAAAAAGAATAGATGAACTGATAGAACAAGGTACCGGTGTAGGTGATGTCAAAGTAACAAAGCTGATTAGACTAGGAGGTAGAGGCCAGAACCAACAAAGTAAACCTCGTCTTATTCTTGCAACACAGAACATGTCAATGGTGATCTACACAAATGCTGATACGCTCACCAACAAAATGAGGGAACTCAACCTGATTGTGAATGATATAAAGCCTGACCTGGTTGTGATAATTGAGGTAAAACCCAAATATAGTTTATGAGAATTAAGCAGTCAGCAATTTAAATGAGAAGGTTTTGATTTGTTCTCAAATGTGGAGGGTAAAGATGTAGGTAGAGGTGTCTCCATTTACATAGCAGACCATCTGACAACAATGGTAAATCAAATAAACATTGGTATTGCCGACGGAGATAGTATATGGTTAGAGATAAAAAGTGGAAAAAATAGCAAGGTAATTTTTGTATGCA
This sequence comes from Paralvinella palmiformis, assembly GCA_025642065.1. Taxonomy (NCBI): domain Eukaryota; kingdom Metazoa; phylum Annelida; class Polychaeta; order Terebellida; family Alvinellidae; genus Paralvinella; species Paralvinella palmiformis. The sequence goes on from JAODUP010000036.1 coordinate 813,051, forward strand.
TATACCGAAGCTGCTTGAGCAAACTGGATGATGATGCAAAGCTGCATACCCTGCTGGCCAACCTGTCGACCCAAAATGCAGCGGATGTAGTTATAATGGGTGATTTTAATCATCCAGAGATTGACTGGGAGTCACTAACTACAGAGAAAAGCATAAATCACAGCAGCCAACACTTCATTGATGCAATTAGATATGCATACTTGTATCAGCATGCCTACAAGATACAGACATGGTCAAAACCCGAACCTGTTTGACCTGATACTGACCAGCAGTGAAGATTTTATCAGTAGCCTAGAATATCATGCAGGCATAGGATTAAGTGACCACCATGTCCTCAGCTGTACCCTAAATATGGAAAAAAATCGGTTGAAGGAGGGTATCCCAAGATTCAGCTACAATAAAGGGGATTATGCTGCAATAAATGATACTCTCATGGACATTGACTGGTCATCAAAATTCATAGGTATGACTACAGAAGAAATGTGGATATATTTTTCAAATGAACTAACCGGCCAAATGGAGGATCATATTCCAAAATCAGTACCCAAAAAGAACAAAAAACATAAGATATGGATGACAAAAGAAGTTACAGTCAAGCATAGAAAGACGCAGCATGCATCGAAGAAATATAAAGATACAGGTAACAAATCGGACTATGTGTACAAGCGACAAATGAAAAAAACGAATTAACCATGATGACAAGAAATCTGTGTAGGGACTTTGAATACAATTTGGCTAGAAATTAGAAACAAAACCCTAAGGCATTTTGGAGGTATTGTAAGTCAAAAATGAAAAACAGAAGTAAACCTGAAAATGGCAGATGGCAAACTCACTGAAGCTGACTTACTAAATTCCTTCTTTGTAAGTGTATTCACACATGAAAATACAGATATCCCAGTCTTGGAAGATAAAGATAGTGTTAACTCAAATATAGTGTTAACATAAACTTCACCACTGATATCATTGAAAAGAAACTGAAAATAACCAAATCTGCTGGACCAGATGGCTTCCATCCATGAGTGTTGACTGAGATCTCTCCATCCATTAAACTGCCATTGAGAAACTAAAATCCCGCCAAATTGTCATATTCTGGATTCCCCATCCGTTTTTTTTTACAAAGTTGCCATACGAATCGATACATGGAGGTTGGGTGGCAATACTTTAATTTAATAATTTTCCAGTGATTTTGAGGTATGTTTTGGAAATGGTTGTGTTCTCAATTGGATTAATTTTTAAAAAACTTGTTCTGCCTTGTAGGTAATTCTTTTATCTGCAATATACGTGTGTTTGCTGCTGTGGAAGGCGACCAAAACACACGCTACTCCACTGAAATCATATGCCGCATCTGGACACTTGGAGTTGGAAGTGCTCTCATCCATTTGCATGCTTTTCCATTTTTGCCATATCCGCATAAGGCGAACCAGTACCGATATGGAATCTTAGCTCAAAATACGTTGTCGCTAAATGTGTGATGTTGCAGAAATGTAAGTGATTTTGTGGCATCATCTTGTACTGCTTGCTTACAATGAAACGTTGTGAAATAAAAATATTGTGTCACCGATTTTGGCATATTCACGGCGAGGCAGTGTAGAAAATCAGCACTCGTATACCAGGGGAAACCCTGTATTCTGCGATAGTTATCTCACATTTAGAGAAGTAACAATCATTTTAGCTATATTTCTCTTGGTGCTAGAGAAATAACATCAGCCTTGTTGTAATATACTATAATGTAGCGTATGCTGGCTGTAGATTGAGGCCTGACTGCCAGATAAACCAATCATTGATTGTACCTCTGATATTAATTGTTTCACTGCCATTTTTAGTGTTTTATTTTTAAATTGCATCATTTTAATTGCCTTTTTTAATCATAACCTGATAATTCTTCCTTTCTTTCTGCACAAATACATAATTATTAAGTTTAATTCAGTGGTTTAACATCAATGTGTGATCTCGGTAATGGTTACTCGAAACTTCCTTATATGAGAACTTGCTAGATTCAAGACAGACATATACCACATCACATGATTTATAATTTTTATGCAGACTAGGGGTCAATTCCACTTAATTTCATTTTGTCAGTTCCAATTCCACATCAAATTTATCATTTCCAATTCCATTTTATACCTACTACCTTTTACCACGATTAGGTACTCTGAGTACCTACTTGTCATGGAAGAAATATTTCTGAATTAACAAAATGAAATGGCAAATTAATTTGTGGATTTTTTTTTTTGTAGTAAATTTCAATTTATTTCTATTTTGATAGGTAAAGAAGGATGTTAAAAATGTCTTGTCTCCTTACAAAGACAAGCCAGCGGGTCTGGCTAAGCAGATTACGGCTCCAGCATACATCGGGGTTGAGGAACAGATGGAGTCTGCGTGTACAGATTACTGGAAAAAGACCTTTTCATATGACGACAACGGCAGCGTCTTCATCTCGCAAATTTAAGAAGATGGAAGTCACGGGTGAATCCCCAGTTGTCGAAGCTAAACGGTCACTGATTGCTGAGATCCTGATGGATGATCATCCTGAGAGTGTTCAATCGGACATTGATCCAGAGATTAAGGCTTTCAATGAAAAAGTGAAAAGACTGGAACAGATGCTGTATGAGGCTGAACGTGTAGATGAGGAGTTCAATGAAAGGCTGGCTGATGAAGACGTGAATGAAGATGATGATGATACTGAATGTGTTGAGAATACTCCAGAGGGAACCCATTACTTGGAAGAAATTGTCCTAGATGAAACTGCTGGCAATACAGTGCTGCCACTGGATCAGACTAGAAAGATGAAGACGAGTGTGAGTGATGAGCATCCTGAGTCAGTCAGTAATGTCCCATGTCCTGGCTGCGGTGCCTTGCTTCACTGTCACGATCCTGCTCTACCGGGATACATATCTGTTGATAAGTATAAGGCCATCCCAAGTGGAGAGCTCTGTGACCAATTCTGTCAGCGTTGTCACATGATGAGGAATTACAATGAGGCATTGGCCCTCTCCGTTGATCCCAACCTGTATGTTAAGATTATATCTAAGGTGCGAGAGGTCCAGGCACTGACCATCCTCTTAGTTGATGTCACAGACATTGAAGGCAGCCTGATCAGAAACCTGCCGTCTTTGATTGGCAGAAAGAGACCAGTATTCATCATTGGCAACAAGGTCGATCTGCTTCCGAGCGAAAGCCAAAGTTACCTGAAGCATGTAAAGAGCGTGCTCGAAAGTGTGTGTAAGAATGAAGGCCTTTGTGACCAGATGTACGTGCATTATTTTGGCCTGATCAGCGCCAGAACAGGATTTGGTGTGGAGGAACTTGTTACAAAATTGTTTAGATTTTGGTCTCGAAGAGGTGAGTATGTGCAAAGGTGGGAACTGGGGAAGTTCCACATTTGGTTTAACGCAATTAAAACTTACTTTGATTTGTGATAGACATGAGTTTATATGATTCAATTTATTATCATTAATAAATAACAATTGATGGGGTTGAGTTTAAAAGTCAAAAACTATTTTGTACAGGACAGTGTTCATATATTTTCCGTGTCCAAAAGCACAATTATGTTGTGGTGAAATTTGTATATAATATTCCATTATAATTATATTGATGTTTAACATTAAATATGAGGACATTGCCCAATTCAGGTATGCCTATGATTGATTGCTTCCATTGAGTATCTTCTTAGTATCATAGTATTGTACACGGAATCTGCATTGTTACCAGTTGAAAGCCAGCAGGTTTCATCAGTAGGAAACTCTAGATTTAATTTTCTAATTCTAAATATTATAGCTTGGACCGTTATGTAAAACTGGATGGATACTGTTATCAGCTGATATAGTCGATAAAATTATCATTGTGGGTACAAGCAGAAAAACTGAATGACAATTAATGACATTTGTATGTACGAAAGCTTCTTTCAAGAAAGCAATTAGATGTTATCCTTTTAACACGATGCCTCCATCACCCTGAATTTCAAACCAGCTGTGTTACTATTACTCACTGTTACTATCATCACTAATATTTCTCAAGAAGGGGGTTTGCGGGGCTGCAAATTAGCAGTCCACAACTCGCACATGGCACATGGCAACCATTTAATCCAACATATTTTCACTCATTTGGCCACCATTATGTAGGGCTGTAATACGATTTTCACTTTATCAATAATCAATAAAGTGATGTAAGGTGTTGTGAAATATTGTGGTTAGTCATTGGCTCACATCGAATACCTTATGCACGGAAAACATTGGGCCAATGGGATTTCTAGCCTGTGCTTCGACGTGTTCAGATTAATCAACTGTGAGCATTTTCTGGAGAATCTGTTAGTGAAGTACAGAAGTATGCTGCGTTTTTTCAGCTGCTCACCCCTGCCCACAAAAAGGCCAAGACAAAAGCTGTAACTTTTGATGGTCAATGGGAATATGAGAAAATGAAGCATAGACGAGGATTCTTGGCTGGGTGGAAAGCTGGAAGACTGTGGTGGTTGTATAACTATAGGCCAGCAGAAGCCAGCGATAATCGGGGTGGGGAGTGAAGACCACGAGATTACGTGTTTTATTCCATCTGTCAGGCTGTGTGGAAAGCTGGAAGACTTTGGTTATTGTATAACGAGTGTCCAGCAGAAGCCAGCGATAATCAAGGCGGGAAGCAAGGACCACAAGGTTTCATGTTTTGTTCAGTGCGTCATGAAACTGGGCTTAAAATTGAAGATTTAAGCCTGAATCAATTAAGCTGCACCAGGACTAGAGCCAAATGCATTGTGAATGAAAATGACAACCCTCATACCATGAACGTTCATAAGATAATAATATGGGACTTAAACAACAGCAACTTGCCATGGTTTGGCACTGCATTGCCATCGTGATAAGTGATAGTGATTATGACTGCCAATGTAAGATAGATGTCGCGAAGGTGAAGACCTACAGGAACTGCGAAGCAGCAAGACATTTTACCAGCGTCATTACCATGGTGGGGAGATCGAAAATTGCACAGAATGGACGTCATCTTGGATTTTGGAGAAGGAATTAGTTGATAGATTATATTTATTAATCATTATTAATCGCTTTGTTAAATTGTCCAAGCCTTCAAACAGGAGAGTAAAATATAAACGTATGATAAGTAAGACATTAAAATGTAGAAATCCAGTACTGTGTTAAAAGTAAATAAGTATTATAAAATCGAATCTGTTGACTAGTGTTTGCTTTTATAGATTGGTGAGACATTATTTATGTAAAGTTGCTGTTTTGAATTAGGCACCCTACTGAACTACCCAGAGGATGTATTCCTGGTTTGTGATTCATCTGCGATGGCTGTGCCATCTAGTGAAACCACATTTTCTGGTCGAATTTCCATACGCCTCGCTACAAATTTTGGCATTTCTGTGGCCAATCATTGGTCCTTCTGCTGAACCATCTAATAAAGATTTTTTATGCTAGTCTTCTCATTTAACGATCATTTTAGACGTGCTTTCGCGAAAAGTATAAATAACTTTAGTTTCATATTACATCATTATTTTATTATTATATGTGCACCCTAGAACCGTAATATCCCAGTGAACAGTTGTAGTAACTCACAGGTCCAAGCTTTGACATTTGTGTGCTTAATTATTGCTAGCGGATGTGTCGAACCGTCTGATAAAATAAGTTCTTTTTACTGATCACGAAATAACAGAGGTTTCACATGTTGATAAACTGTCTATTATACCACCTGACTTGATGAGTTATTTCCAATAACAATCCATATTTTGTCAGTAAATACAGATTGATTTGCCGTTGTTTATGTTTGGAACAGCTATAGTTTACACCATGGCATATTTGTTGTTAACATGTTTTCATGCTGGTCATCTCAATTGACATTAAATTTAGACGGATTTTGGCCAAAGAAAAAAAATACCATCAACTTTAAATCTTATTATATATGCAACTTTAGTTTCAAGGTACCGGTACATCATCCCTTATTTATAATATTAGATTTTAATAAATCCATTAAAAACCTTGTTGGATCTGACCATCCTAAATAATGATAATTATATTATTATGCGAGAACAAAAGATCTATTTTATAACTATTTAAGTTACAAATCTGAGATAAATATTTTTTCTTGGTGTTTTATTTCATACTATTCGTTATCAGATATTTACAGTTTATTGTCACAACACCTGAATTGCAGTGTTACAGCAATGGTCTGGTAACTTTTGTCATTTCGGATGTTTACTTTTCCCAACAAAGAATCTGTTAGAAAAAACAAAATATTTATATTTAACATGATGGACATTCTGTGAAACTGCTACAAAAGATTATAAATCGATATGGTCTTGTGAATAGAAAAAAATTGTGAATTTACGAACAAGTATGTTCGTTGTGTACACAGCTTCTTATGCCCGTAAACGATAATGTATCTTTGGATCACAGATTGGGCATGCATCACAGAAGTTGTCTATTGCCAGTGCCTTTTCAGACACCACTAAAATAAACGTGTGTGTGTGTTTTAGTATAATAAATATGAATTTATATTTTAACTAAAGAAGAAGAAATCTATAAATTAATGAATAAAGTTAAGTGTGTGCATGTGAAAGAAAGAGAGACTTAACAATTAGTCAATATATTTTTCAGGCCATGTTTATCTTCTGGGTTGCACTAATGTTGGAAAATCATCTCTCTTCAATATGCTTCTGTCCTCTGATTACTGTAAAGCCACATCCCGGGATCTGATCCACAGAGCAACAACATCTGTGTGGCCAGGTTTGTACAACAGATGTTGTCACATCTTCTACTTTATCTCAAATTCTAGCTGAAACATTCAAACTTTCGTCAAGCGTAATAATCCATCCGATATTATTTTCATGCCAGGGACCACACTAAACCTGCTCAAGTTCCCCATCCTGGCACCAGATGGAGCCACCATACAGCAACGTGTAAAGCGTCTCATCACTGAACGCAAACATAAACATGAGGAAGACAAGCTAAGTGAGACGTCACATAAGCCGATCAAAGTTTTGCCACTCAATGGTGAGTTTGTGCTCTGTTCATGATTATGTTTTGGCAGCAGTAATAGTTTGCTGTGGCTCAATGTTAATGTGGTCGATATGGAACAAGAATTCTTGGTTTGAATGCATTGTCCGGCTGGTGATAGTTCATGTTCACCGAGTAAAATTTTAAGCAAAGCCTGCACTCCTTTGTAAAATATACTTTATTATTATTAGTAGTAGTACTTTTTGATTTGTTGATAATTTCTCTTGCCAGAACCTGTTGGCCAGACACTTCCTAGCAAGAAGGATGCCATTTTGGAGAATCACCACAAATCGGTACATGGCTACATTGGTACCACTTACACGTATAACTCTTATGAGAACAAGGTCAGTGAGGGCACACTGACCAAAGGTATGCTCCGACGTGAAGTGTTTGGAGAGAAGGAAACCTTTGATGAAGCAGTGTATGCCGAAAGTAAATGGTGTCATGACACTCCAGGGCTGGTAAATCCAGATCAGGTATGTAACAGTTTAATAGTAATGTTTGTTTGTGCAAGAGAATCAAAGCTCAGGGTTCAGGTGACTAGTAGAGATTAATCTGTGTTACTTGCCTTGTGTGTATGTGTGAACAATTCATCACAAGAATTGACTTTTCATACGTACTATCTCACCAGGTGCATGTGGTGAGGTCTCTGGCAAAATTACCATGTTAGATAAAAAATATTAATCATCATGCTATGATTTTTTAGTCCTTAATATTTAGGGATTTTTAGGGGGGTGGGGAGTGTTTCAAGTCCTAACTGGTAGCATGGGTTCAAATTGCTGGCCAAAGTATGTCTGAAGTACGTTTCATCTGTTATTTTGCTTCAGTACTTTCAGATGTTGCTCAGTCCATTCTGTCTACTGTGTACACCAAGTTATCTATAAAACATCAATATTCCACATCTGTTTTCTAACATCTGTAATTTTAATGTTCTTTCATCCCATGTCAGATGATCAACATTCTGAATCAACAAGAATTGTCATTAGTTGTGTCCAGGTCGAGGATAAAACCTCGTACCTTTGTTATCAAACCGGGTACTGTGATGTTCTTGTCTGGACTAGGACGGTTGGATTATTATCAGGTGAGAAGATTCATGCCATTTTGCCCCTGACCGAGTACATTTCTACTGTTTCTATATGACTTGAATGTGAATATTTGTTGTATATTATCTGGAATTTTTAATTAATTTGCAACCATTCTAATAATAATAACAACACATTGATATTATTGTAATAATAATAACAGTGTTATACATGTAATTATATAAACTAAATATATTAATAGAAGCATTTATAATTGAAAATATATTAAAATTTGTATTTAGACCATCAAAGATGATCCTCGTGATGATAATGTGTATTTAATATTCAAGCCCAAAAGTTGATTTAATACATTACATTGATGACATACTGCGCCTTATGTTTATAGGGTAACAATGTCATATACTTGACTGTCTATGCGTGTAAAAAGCTACCAATTCACACAGTACCATACGAGACAGCTGATGATTTCTATCGAGAACATATAGGAACTGACACATTTATGGTTAGTGAACATCTAAAACACATACAAACATGTCTGGATCACATTTTGTTAGTGTGTTCTGCAGAAACGCTTTATGTGATACTATGTTAATTCTAGGAAATAATACATACAGAAATCACCCATGTACACACACAGTTACATTTACGCAAATGCACATAAACAGCATATACATTTATTATAAGTGGGGTGTTAATTTATAAATAAAGAGAATTTATATATTTACATTGTTAATTATTAAATTTATCATTATGAGCGAACTAGTTATGACATATATTTTGATGGCCAAATATGATTTACTTTGAACTATAATCATTATCATATTATAACGAATTTACAGAATGAAGGTTGTATTGTCTTATAAATTTGTTATGTTGAAAAACATGAAACTATATTTAGGGGCTTAGTGGGAGATTAGTATTTAAATGGCACAAAACAGCCATAGTGTCACCCCCATTAAGTTACTTCTCACAACATACAGTAGGGTACAGCGAGCTGCTTCTAATTTAAAAAAAACAAGTGCTGCCAGACATGTATTTTTTAATAATTTTCGGCATGTTTTATTTTTTCAGTACTTCTATATTAAGATTAATGGTGTGATATTACATGCATATTTATTCAGGTTTTCATGATCATTATTTAATAATATGCTATTTATCAATATTTTAAAAAATTTAAACGTTTTTGTGTAGCAGCAGGGAAACCTGGAAAACAACATGTCCATTTTCAAGGTCATGGAAATGTCCTGGAATTTGACAAAATCAGGAAATGTCCTGGAAAAAAGTATTGCCTGTCAAAAAAATCCATTTAGAACAAAAAAAGCCAGTGAATAAATTTTATGGTTGTAGAAGAAAACTTTAGTTGTAGAAGAAAAAGTGCACTGGTACATAGTCTCGATATCCCATGTTAGTTAAAATTTTAATAAATGTGGGTAGATCAAACACCTAGAAGTGAGGAGGAGGCTGTACCATAGAAATATCAATAATCAAGCATATATTCATGATTGATTAAATATATGCTTTTTCGCACATACTGTAGGTCCCGGCCATTAAGCCGAGACCTTGTGTCAACATTTTGACCCTTATTTTGGGGGGTTGGCTTAATGGCCGGTACCATTTCAGTGTTAAGAAATCCAGGAAAGAGGAAATATTTCAGTCTGTTGGCAGCCGTTTAGAGTCTAGATCTACTACATCTAGATACAAACGGACATCAATCGTTATTTTGATTTAAACTCATGCAGTCATGGAGTGTACATAGAAGTGAAACAAGTTGATGATAATTATACATGGTTTTATTATGAAAATCAGTATTTATATGTAGAATTAACTGTTTTTTGTAATTATGGATAAACGTTGTTTGACTCAGTAGCACATTTCACGAAGGCAGCGTCGGTAACAAGACAACTCATACCCAAGACATTCCGTACCCAGGAGCATCGTATCTCATTCGTTTGGTGGCATAGACATTAGGTTGCCCCCATATACATATTTTGTATGGGCATATTTATATTAATAACGGGATAATTACTGATTAATTAATTTATTTTCAATAGAGAGTTAGTTACTAACTAACCCCATATGCCGGTAATTTATATTGTCTTGGTTATTGCCGCTTTAGTGACCAAAACGTACCATCAAAGACAAAGGCTCAGTAGTAATTGACAATATGTTTAATTACTTCTAAGTCATTGACTTCATATACTGCAGGGAAAAGTTCCGATTTTTAGGTTGGCTTATTGGACGGTACTACTATAAATCATGATATTTTAGGCTTTTATATATAGTTTTGTCCTGGAAAATAATATTTCCTTGGCTGTAGGGTCTATTAACAAAATTGAACCATTTACAGCTGCTACACACTATGTTAATGAGCCCATGGATGCCAAATTATCTGGTGCTACATTGGTGTTTGGAGGCCAGTAATATTTCAGATGGCATATTTAACAAAAGTTAACCTCACGGAGGAACACATCCATGGCACCTGTGTATAATGGTGATTTGGAAACAGGTATTTTATTTCATGTTGCGGATTGCAAATTGCTAGGTAAAGTCAAGTAATACATTTCCACCTCTGAAAAATGTATGTACTTTTTCTGTTAATTTACATATTTTTTACAAAACATCATGCTGGCAGCCCTGAAATCCTCATAGATCAAGAGGCTTATTGAGAGTATTATGACACTCATTGTCTATTATACTGTTACTGGTATTAGGAGTCTTTGGGATGGAAAATTTTGTTTTAAGATGATTATTCTATTATTATACTAATTAATTTTTTTAAACTTTATATACTAAAGCACTGATGATTATATTAAGAGTCTGACTGCCTGTATTATGATAATGACTCTCAGTGGTACGATGGTGGATGTCTGTTAGGACACAGAGACCTTCTGTATTATAGCCAGCGTCTTCTGTATTATAGCCGGCGTCTTCTGTATTACAGTCGGTGTCTTCTGTATTACAGTTGGCGTCTTCTGTGTTACAGTCGGCATCTTCTGTATTACAGTTGGTGTCTTCTGTGTTACAGTCGGCGTCTTCTGTATTACAGTCGGCGTCTTCTGTATTACAGTCATAGTCTTCTGTATTGATACAAGTGTGACATAACCTGAAACAAGTACGAGCTGATGTTGTATACGATGTATAGTCATGAATTTTCATCCTATAGGTACCCAGAGGTGGCTCCGAGCGTCTCCAGAGACTGCCATCCTTAGTGGCTCGTCATTTCGTTATCCATGGTAATGGCTGGAAACAGAGTAGTGCCGACATCGTGTTATCATCACTCGGTAATATGCGCAATAGTATTTAGATGAGTTGTTGGCCTTTACATTAGTTTGTCCAGGAGTTTATCTTGTAATGTGGAAAAAATGAATTCCACAGCCTAAAATTTAAACATTTAAAAGAACACTTCAGATTTAAGGTGAATTTACAACGAATAGAAAGAATTGTTCCCTATCTGGGAAAGAAACATTTAGAAAGTGAAAAAGTAGAGTTTTATTTAGCAAACTGTGATGAACAATTCTGTTGTTAAAAATCAGTTTTTTGGGGGGGACTTCACTTTGTTACATTATGTTATCCTTAAGATTATTACTATTGAAATAACACTCATCTGGCTTTAATTGTTTACTACCTGCTTTGGCTGCCTTTTGTTTTAGTGAAGCGAGTTATTGCATGGGACTGGATACATGTGGTCTTTATTTGTGGCCTGTTTGAGTTTTTTTGGCTCATTTGGATAACTAGCAAGGTTTGCTCTTTCAAATTATAAATTTGTTTACAATTAATTCCAATACAAAAGCACTAATTTATGGACTATCTGCATCACCATTACTTAATGAAATGATCATATTCTATTACAGCGATATACTTAATGTTAAATCCTGCCATTCTGGTCATTATTATTATATTTATTATTATGATGATGAATTATAGTTTCGTTTTCTGAAACATTTCCTGTTAAAATAATTAGTAGCTAGACAAAAACAGAGCTATTGGTATTCTGATGGCACAGTGATTAGAGCACTGTGTTCTAAACCTCCAGGTCACAACCTGGAGGTTTAGAATCTGGCTCATGACTGTGTTTGTTAGAATTGTTTCTTTATGCAGATGACCCCTCGTTCATATCAGATATGGGGTCAGTTCAATTCTGGAATTGGAATAGAACTTGCCAACTAATTTTCCCTGGCTTTTACACTTTGGGTCACCGCCCAGAGGAGCGGAGGCGGAGCTTCATGGTTTTCAATGTAGGCCGGATTCTTGTTCTGAACATCTCAGTTTGAACAACGATCTACTGCATAATGCAATTGGAATTCAGATAGGAAAGTACTGCTAGTGATAGATTAGTTTCTTGTTGTTCAGCATATTCCATTATTAAATGTTGCTATTGTCAAGTGAAAAACTTATTTCTTTAGTGAAGTCTGCTAGTATCAGTTATCGCTTGAAAATTGAAATGGCGACAGACAGGTTTTTTTACATTTTAAAATCAACTCATGGGTCACATTAATTCACGAGAAATAATACCCAAATGCAATATATCAATGCTGGATTATTGCTCTATCAATCAATAGTTTTGTGTAACACAATATGTCTCCAATTTGACGAGTATTTTCGATCCAAATAGCACACCCATTTTTTTATTAGAATTATGCCATCTATGCCGGCGCATTATCAGTGACGTACGCATGCGCCATCAGTCTACTGCTAGATGATGGCGAACGTTCTGCATGGAAATTGACCACAAATAAAACAAATCATTGAAGATATCTCTGAATTGTCGTCTAAAATGATAGTATTACAACTGTGTTGTGTTGTAGATTGTAGTAGTTCTAAATCTTGCCGCCAGATGTCACTAGCTTAATTGGCAAGGTCTATTGATGGTCAATTCCGGAATTGGTTATTTAAAAAAAATGGAATTGGAATTGATAAATTTTCCTACAAAACAAACTAAATCCACAAATTAATTTACCATTTAATTTTTTGATCAATTCCAATATTTCTTCCATGACAATCCTACTTGGAATATAAACTACTCAGAGTAGGTATTCCAAGTAGATATCCAGAGTACCTACTCACAGTAAAAGATAGTAGGTAAAAAGAGTTTGATTTGGAATTGACCCCATGGATGTGTGGTTTATATGTCTAAGTTGTGACCAGTGCTTAGGCTAAACAGTTAAACTCAACTCACCATGAATAGAGGTGGAGGATGGATGTGCTTTGTTGGGTTTTTTTTTAACTCCCAGATCTATCAAAATAGTAATCAACTGTTGAAGTATATCCTGAACTTGTTTTTAGAACCTTTGGATGAAAATTAGTTATGAACATTTATACAGACTCTTTAGAATTTTAGAAGTAAATATTTCGTTTCAGGATGGGTCTCTGTAACAGCGGGTTACAATGTTACAGCCAGTGTGAGGGCATACACCCCAGGTAGTAGAGGCTGTTATCTACGTAGTCCTCCACTGTTAAGGTATGGCGTGTTACAGAAAGGTCACCGGATTGGACGAACGTCGGGATACAAACAACCTAGTTCTAAACCAAAGCAGAAGGAAACTGATGACTACATTTATCGATAATTGTCGTTAATTACTTTGTTTTGTGTGGGACGTCGAGATGATAATTCTTTATTGTGATCTTCTGTTTTCTATATACCTGCATAATTATATGCAGGTTTGTATATAATTTGATAAGATTTAATTAAAAGGAACATCTGTATAGTGTCTCAAGTGTGAGTGCTCAGCAAGAGAAATTATATAATAAAAAGTTAATTCTTTACAAAACGAGTCTAGTACTATAGCACAGAAATACGTTTTATCTGTGTCTGTGACATATATTTTTACCAAGAATGGCTTTGGAGTGCGAATGTTTTAAGGTGGTAGTAGGCAGCCCCGATTACAAATATAATACGATTATTCATATTAATTGTTAAACATAAAAATTTGGGCCCTAGCGTATTTTTATCACCCTGTATTTGAAAACTGGTTTCTAACTGTATCCCAAAATAGATATAAAACTAAAAGGCGTATTACAATATGGCAAATGGATAAAATCATCGATGTGGGTTGTATGTATACAAACCGAAAGCCCATTAGTTGTTTTTAAATATGCTGATTTGATTCACAAGTAGATCATTAAATACTAATTAAGGCAAGCATAATGTGATCATCAACTTATAACCAGTTTTACCATAAATGCTGTTATCACATAACTTTTGTTTCAGGGAATAAATTGTATATTTAGGATTTAGAATTGGGTTTCTATGTCCTCCGGCATGTCATAAAAGATGACTGACTGCCAGCAGGGTATAGCAACTGATCTTTTTGTACTAATATGGTCTATTCTTATTTTTTATGCATCAGAGGCTTAGCCAGCCAGCAAGCTGTGTTGTGCACAGCTAGTTTTCTAAAATGGTGGCCTAGTGTTTAATATTGAACCTGTGCACGCATAGTATTTCTGCACACCCTGTTTTTCTTTTTGCACACCCAAGCCTTTGTTATGTATTGGACAATTTTGCCTTTCTAAAAAAGATTTCCAGGCATATTAAACAATAAGAGGAGGAACTGGTTGAGGGAAAATGTGATTCTAACTAAAAGGAGTTATTTTAAAGATACAGTTTTTGATATCTAGTCATATTTTTAAACACCGGTTAAACACACCCAAAGGAGAGTGTCTTCTGGACTGTGTAGAATGTTATAACTTTATTAGTGACGAAAGCAAAATCACAATTTCAAATGCTTATGTCAAACATTATTTAACAAGACACATATCTTGCATGAATTGAACTTGGACAATTTGACATTAATATCATGAATGTTCTTATTTTCTATGCTTAAAATGGTTTTTACAATAACATACATTTAAATGATTCATCATTTGCTTCATAACAAAATTGTTATACATATATTAACAAACAGTTTTTTCAAATGATCTAATTAGATTTTTGAGAACTACCTAGATAAAAGAATTTAAATTTGTGTATTCTTAATTTATATTGAAGACATATAAAGGAGTCACATCTTCTACATGATTATATTTACATACAAATTCCTGGCTAATTTGATAAATAACAAAGATCCAGATCAAACATATTCTATATATATATATATATATATATATAAAGCAATATTATGACATTCTCTGATATATAAATAGACCGAGCCAGAGCTCTATACTTGATACAGGAAAAAAAACCCAGCTAGTTCATTAACATGTGGCCTAGCATTTCGTGCAATAGTTTAACATCTAGTTACCCTGGATGTTTGTTAGTTACCATATCTCTTTGTGTATCGCATGGTAGAGCTGACATTTGAAAGGGCATTTCTACATCAAATTAATTTTTGTTTATATTAAGGTTTAGTGTACATTATTATTAACACAAACAATACATTAAGTTAATTGAATGTTGCTTATATGTCCAGAACCGTGGATAAAAAAGCCAATATACTCGTGGTATCCAATAAAACAGACATATTTCCAGATGATAATAAATTTCGTCCTAATGAAATATAATTATGGATAAGGCTAAATGCAAAACAAAATGATAAATATTATTAGATGTTGATAATTTGAAAACACCTACTAAACATTATTAAACTTTAATCATCAGATAAAGTTAAGTCGAGTCTGTCCTTTGTTTCCTGGCACAAATTTGTATACAAGACGTCTTTTCTTTGTTGGATGTGGCACGATTCTGGGTTCATCAGCTGACAAATCACAGCCACTGGTCTAATTAATATAGCATAATATATAGATTACATGATGGTATGGATTAAAACATGAATATTATTAGTTTCCCATGTAAAATAATTACTTTACATTAATGGTCAATTCAAACACACGTGAATGAAATGAAAATAACGGACATACGTCAGATGAGTTGGTCATGTGTTGACAATAAGGTAACAGTGGTTGGATTGTTGAATCCATGTCCATAGGTGGTGAATCTATATAATAATAAAATAAAAATAGAACATCGTGTGTGGGTGCACACTTCTCCATACAAATGCACATTATTATATACACACAAACCATTGGAACCCAGACATGGAGATTTGCAGCACACCAATGGATTATTGGAGTACCCATCCAAAGTTTTGATAAAATCACACTTCATGTAGTACATGTAATATATCAAAACAGGTAGGGAGTGAATAAAATCTGCCTTTGTGAAATAACACTATTCTGTACTGTGACTTTAAACTTTGTCGTCTATAATTCAGATTTT
Organism: Paralvinella palmiformis; assembly: GCA_025642065.1. Lineage (NCBI taxonomy): Eukaryota > Metazoa > Annelida > Polychaeta > Terebellida > Alvinellidae > Paralvinella > Paralvinella palmiformis. The sequence goes on from JAODUP010000036.1 coordinate 829,301, forward strand.
CGGCATTTAGATATATGTGTGTTACTTACCTTCTCCACATAAATGCCACATACTCCTTTCAATTGGCTGGCCTTCGAATACCTGATGTCCTGTCAACAGACCGGTTATTGTCGTCCTCATGATTAGGCCACGTCTGTACAGGACATCTAACCCTTGGTGTGACTGGTGCTATGGCAGGTGTCTTGGAATACCTGCATGTGCCAGGTATGGTGTTTCCACCATACCTGATGGGCCAGTTATCTTGGTCAGTGTCTGTTGGCATAGAGTACCCAACATCCCTAACACATGGCATGGCCTTTTGCGTACTCAATGGCAGGTTACCAGAGCCACATATTCCAAAGCCAGCATATGGCTGATGACCATCAGCGAGCAGCTTACCATCATTGAACCTTTCCATGTCCTGGTACTCTGAATGCTGGCTACCTCCAACACAAGACAGACCCATATAGAGGTCCTGATCAGTCCAAGTGTCTAGGTAGTCGTCTCTCTGTAGTAAACCTTTCTGTCCACGCTGAACCTGTTCCAGCGCACAGAGTTCCGACTTTTCAAACTCATTAAGGCCACGCTGACTAGATAATAGATCCAAAGTCTCAATAATATCCTCCTCACATTGTTCACCGTCATTGTCTTCTGTCATCACCTGATGACTGAGGTCACCATCGGATGACAAATTATCACCACGTATACCAGAATATATATCCTCATTGCTGGTAATCATTCCTGCTTCAGCTAATCCCAGCTGATGTAGACTGTGGTCCATTTTTATAAAGTCAAATAAATGCTGGTAACAAGGGAAAAAAGTATTAAATATGTCAATGTGACTTCAAAGTGAAATTAAATTATAGTAATGATTATGAGCAGAAATAAAAGTACTGTACCTTAATTTTGCCATAATGTTTTCACATAGCTTTTTTTGCGTAATAAGATAAATCAATTGAATAAGAACAACAAAAACCTCACTAAAAAGATGACAGAAATAGACTAACACAATTCTGGTTATAAATTTTATATAAACATTTTGGCTAAACATTTGACTATTCTCATTTTAATTTAGTGGTTGAAAGTTAGAATAAATAGTAGTTGCACATCTGGCATTTAATCTTTGAATGGTTCACAAATATTTATTAAATTTGATAAACAATAGAAAATATTGTATGTCATTTGTGTTAAATTGGTATCAATGGTACTATCTAATGTTCCCATTTCTAAGTGGGGCCTGATAAGAGTTGAGATAAGAGCATCACTGAAATTGTTTCCTCCAATGTTAGCTGGAAGCCTGTAGTCTTTTACTTTTTAAAACAAAAATTATAAACATTACAAAGTTTTTAATATTTTAGATAATATTTTTTCAAAATTGCACAATTTTACTTTTTTAAATTTTAATCTTGTTTTGCACTATTTTGTCTAATTTGTACAACACTGAACAATTTGGCACTTATATGTGTACAAAAAAGATGCATCAAAATCTAAATGGAACCACTTCAGGGGTCCCATTAAATTTAAAAGACCTACTCCAAATAGAGGGGTCTCAATAACTTGAACTATTTCAAATTAGTTCAGAGGAGCCTCATTAAATCTGAAAATATACAAATTCCGTCTGTTCTTATATCTATAATTTATTTTATCAGGAGCCCCTAGACAAATGTTTTAAGCAGGTATTCCCCAATTAGATTTGCTTCTTGACCTTAATAGATGCATCAACCTTTAGTCCTTTATAGTTTGCGCAAATATCTATGACACCAGATACCATAATTTGTTCTAGTACCTGTGTCAAGATGCAGTGTAATTGGTTTACCGTTCACACAGACATCGACAGTGATTGGTACAGACGATGATCTTTCACATCCATTAGCAGGATACAATGTACAATGAGTAGTCCTCATCAGGATTCATGTAAAATGAACCATTATTGTCACTATCAAAGTCATAATTTTGCTGAAACATATTGGTTATGTGAGTGGTTTGTCTAGTTTTATGATGATAAGTTTTAACATTGTGCCATTTTTTATGACAATAGTTGCATATAGTATCTTTGAAATGATACTAATAAGAAGAATGTGACCCATCAAATCTGTAATACTTCATGTTCGAACTTCTGAAGTTTTTACCACAGTGACTAACATATTCCTTAGATGTCTTGTGTCCTATATTGTTTTCTTTGTTTTTGTGAACCACTTTATTTACCTTTTCCTCATGTTGAAAAGAAACAGGACCATATATACCATTTTGACTGTTTGTCACATTGTGAGTAGCCATTTCTATAACGCACAAAATTTCTAGTGTAGGACTGAAATTTAGCTTTGGTTCGGACAGTAAATGTTTTTGATCATCTTCATCAGAAATTGCACATACAATATGATCATGAAGCATGTCATCTAACATTACACCATATTCACAGTGTTCCAAGAGATGTCTCAATTCAGCAACAAACTCAGAAATTCCTTGACTTCTGTCTTGGAAACACGTGTTAAATTTGAATCACTGGATGACAAAGAGGGCTTTGAGTGATGTTGATCTTGAATAATCTTTATCAATTCTTCAAATGTTTTGTCAGTAGAATGTTTCAAGAGATAACCGATTCCACATTGATGCATACGTCCAATAACACTCGACAGAATAGCTCATTGTTTAGATGCATCCTTAACTTCATTAGCTTCGAAGTAATCTGACCATTCAGTGTATACTGACTAAGATTTGATATTGTGGTTAAACAGATCACTTCTACCGTAATTGCCATCATAAAACAGTTAGTTCCAGATTTACCTCGTCACCAAGTCTGTGATGTTTTAATCCAACAAACTCTTCTTGTAGATGACAGCTAGTGGCTTTTATTCAAACTGAGAACATTTATTTGTTCAGGATTCGGACAAATGTTTTTAAGTAGGTATCTCCCAAGTAGATTTGCTTCTTGACCTCTGACGATCACAATATATTCATCAACCTTTTGTCCTTTATATAATATTCTACACTGATATTTGAACAATGAATTAACTAACTGTTTGTGTAAGTATAACTGTTTTGCTATGCCCAGTATATGAGAAAAGTATATTAATTAGAAATACAATTTTTTTAAACAATCCTGTGATGAAAAAGTAATATAGGAGAAGATTAAATATAATTTTTTAATGTAATAATGCACAGTTACTTAATTCAGTCCTTAGGTACTAATTAAGTATCTCTATCCAAATTTTGTTATTGCCATTTACCTTAACTGTATGTGGCGGTAACCTTGAACAGACCTTGACCAGACTGTTGTATGTCGAAGCGAACAAGCTACTCAGTGAACCCAGTGTTAACAACATCTGAGCACTGAAAATGAAAATGTTGTTGTTTTATGGCACATTTTGTGGACATAGTAGAAAAACTGGCTTCACCAATTCTGAACACGCACAAAATTAATTGTATCATTTGCATAAAACGGTGACTGTGAAGCAAAACGAATAAACTGTTGCTTTTATCAGTATCATTACCACCACCGTCATCACCAGTGGCATCATTTATACTTTTACTGTATCACATTTATTTCAATAAGTATGCAGCTATATATTTACTTAGAAATTACGAATGTTTATTTCCATATCCAAGTAAGGTTTTTTCTTGCACAATCTACAGGCGGGTCTATGTCATAAAGCTATAAGCTACTGTTCTTACCAGTAAATGATACGAGCACTACCCGCACATTCTATTAGTAATTGAATCTTTATGTGTTTTTTTATATGCGATGGATACTTTGAAATTCACCATTTATGACAGCAAACAAGTGGCAAGTTTCAGCTGTCATTTTCTCTGTCACAATCCTCACCTCAAACACATATGACAAGTATATGACATTAGGAAAAATCTGACTTCATATTACAGCTGTTGTAGAACTTCACTCCCAAAACTCTCATAAGTCATTCTTTCTGAAATCACTTTTTACTTACCATTAAGTGATTTTCTGTAGAACTACCATTATTATATAGACCTACCTGTGTTGGAAATTATCACATTATATACTAAACTTTAGAGTAATTTGTCTTTGAGCCAGGTACTGCCCATTATTCAGGTACTAATTATGACCAATCAAGTGACCGTATCTACATCAACATCCAAACAAGAAATATGATATTAAATATTGAACTTGATAATGGAAACCTTCAGGATAAACCAAACATAAAATAACATAGATTAAGAACCAACGATCTCAGAGTCTGAGAAAACAAACACAAATCTCGGAAATTTACCACGGATCAACAAACCTGACTGAATTCAAACATGGCATAGTTAGAAGGAACTTCTCATGCTGCAATTATCACAGAGTTATTGTACTTGTCATTACTGAATAACAATGATGAAATGTTTTGAAATAGTTATTAATAATACCCCCCTCAAGAAGCACCCCAAGAAACAATGATATAGAAAGGGGTACTTATAAGGGTCATTCTGTTCAATCTATATATAAGCACAATTTTAATCGAAAAAAAATACAAAACTTGTATTTTATAATAAATTGAATACTGAACAACTGACGTTAGCTTGGTGGAAATTAGTACATGTAAAATAATCTAAAAGCATGTGTACATAATACAATTTAAAATTGTTTTTCTCTCCCCCCGATACAGTGATCAAACCATTTATAAACATTTGAATTTGCTGGATATCTGATAAAAAGAAGTAAACGGGGAGATAAATGCTCATCTTCTTTAGAAAATCCACCAGCAAAATAAAATCCATTTTATTTTAAAATTAGCTAAATATCTCAATCCTGATAACTAACACCAAAATATTATTAAGTATGCAGTTACACATGCAGCATATCACACGACAACAGGTTAACCTTATTTATGGTTATTTTGCAAACCAAATGTTTATGAATAATTAATTATAACCTTGTTTACCTTTGTCATAGTGTGATTAAGCCAGGTTCTGTTAGCCCAGTCATCAAGATTAAATGACTGTGCCAGCTGAGAAGACATCTTAATAAGATGTCCGATCAAACAGCTTGTCTCCAAAATATTACTACAGTAAAAAACCTGTATAAATAGAACAACGTTGGTGTTAACAATAACTCATTTACAAAACACACAGCATTTGTGTGGAAAAGTGGCTAATGCAAGATTTGTGTTAGTGCTAACAGAGCATCCTTAAATCCAGATGGCATAATTAATGTTGCCTCTCTCTTTGTATGTATACTGATTAATGGAAGGCAACTATTTAATCTAAACATATTTGCATGAACCCATTTAAACCTCAAATGATGACGGATGGTACTGTCATAGTATTTATTTATCTGATTTATTTTGTACACTAAAGCAAATACATATAATAATACTAAAATACATAGATACATTAAAGTACCAGGATAGCACAAGAAAGTGAAAACACTTATTTCCACTTTGGTCCTGAGGAGAAAAAGAACAGATATATTATTGTATATGGCAGATGGTGGACTAGACAAAATTCAAATGAATACATTTCTGTAATAATTAGATAAATGGATGTTAAAAACAAAGATATATATATATATATATATATATATATATACATACATATATATAAGTTGAAAAACATAGGAACTAGTTAAAAAAGAATGTAAGAATTTGCTTCCTGGTCATTAAGATTTTCAAATAAAACTTGTTTTACATTTGTTTTTAAAGAAACTTGCTCGTAATTATAAAATCAGAAAGCAAGTTATAAAGCATAAATTATTTTGTTGTGTTTTGGTAACATTTAGCGTGTTATTAACAAGCTATTCAGACAAAAAATCACATCACACCTGATACTTTATTTTAAATAATTATGCACCAAAAGACCATTGTAACATCAAACTTAGCCACAACTTTCCAATTCTCTTATTATAAACCTTTAATGAGCTAAACTCTATATAATCCTCTGATGATTTTACATTTTTAATGACAATAAGATTTTCTGAACTGTAGCACCACATCTTTAAATTGAAAGATTCTCATCAAATGATGAGGTGATGATTTGGTTCTCAAAATGTAAATAACAAAAACTGGCAAGTACAATGGTCCAAATATGCACCATTAATGCTGTTCTGATCATGATAAAATATGTATAGAATCTTTTGTGTCATTTTTGAATTTAACAGAGATTCCTAGACAAAAACAGATGCTGCATATATGAATCAAACTTCCATAAAATGTAATGGTATGATAGATGTGATGCCAAAACTTTATGCAATAAATCATGTGTATATATTACAGAACTGTCTTCAAAGCTACTGATGGGCATTTTGCCTTGTTGGGGGAATTTGTACAAGAGAATTATACAAGCCATAATTAGTAGCAGGTATATTGTAATAACATATAGTGTGGGAGGAAATATTGCAATTCAATATGAAGTAGCTATTACTGGTACTAACTGGAGAACTAATAAAAGAAATCAACTTTAAATAAGTGAGTCTTATGAACTGGTTTAATTACCAAATTAGAGGACAAACACTTATATCATTTAACAATTACTATAAAAGATTGTTTAAAAAAAATTATATATATATATATATATATATATATATATAAGTTTGATAACAATAAGCAATCCATTGCCAACATACCCACCTTTATCTCAACATCTTGCAAATGTTTGTTTATAATGTTTATAAAACCATGAAGTTTTGCTCTCTGAGTTACATCATAGGTCACTTCTTTACAGCTGTAATAACAAGAAATGTTAGAAGTTCACATATAATATGTAACATACATATGTCAAACATGAACATCTATTCTTCACCAGAGAGAAGAATCGTTAATGAAAATTTGGAGCAAATAGAAATGTCATAATCTCTGTGACAAAATAAGAACATATATATTGAAGAAGAGTAGTGAGTGACTTCTTTGTATAGCTTCAGTGCTGATAAAACTTGGGAACCAACTACTTGGTGACTTGCAGCTCTAACAACTCGGGTGATACTGAATACCCATAGAATAATAATGTGACACACACACACACACACACACACACAGAGTATTTGTATTCTTTAATTGAAACTAATATTATTTAAGCACATAAAAAGAAATGTGTTTGTTAATTCAAAAACCCATTATTTAAATCACATTTGAATATATTAATTACTTCATCATAAACAACTCTCAGAAGTGACCCAGATCTACCAAACAAAGCCAACCTTTCTACTTACTGGGACTCCGATGTCTTCCAATCTTGTATCACGATAAGCCAGCAGTGTGTATACTGAATGCCGAGATGTAGTAGGCGCTCTATTAAACGGTTGATATAAGTGTTATCATGTAGGGTGGACAGCAGCTCCAGAACAACACCATGACATGGATCGAGTATCAGATCGGCATATGATACATTATAGCCAAGCAATCTGTAGTCACGTTCATAGATTGTCACATTATGTCTGAAGATAAAGCCATAATTCAACACACCGAAATATTGCCATCATGTGGAGATCAGTTGAACTGAGATGCAATAATAAGTGGTATTCAGATTTGACTGATTTACATCAGGAGTAATAGAAACAAGGAAATAACTGCTTTGGTTGAATAATTGTAATATTAGTAAAACGATGCACTATAAAAAGAATCTCATCTGATCAATGAATGAAACTAATGTGCATTATATATAAAACACGGATATAAATGGCTAATTTTACTTAAAGGTTCGTATTAAATTTTAATGTGAACTGAATAATAATAATAATATTGTATTATATAATGCCTTAATTGATCAGAGTTGGTCTTTACACTGAAAACAGAATTAAAACATGTTCTGACTTACATAGTACATGTACAAACATATTGTATATTGTATACATAAATATGATATTATAAATAGGCTAATGTAAATAAGTGGGTTTCAAGAACTTAACAAAATATTTCTTTATTTTCTTCAAGTTTAGTATGATCATGAAACTGATTGCACACTCTGGGAGCTGATACTTGGAAAGATATCTATACATTGCTGTGTGGCTTTTGGACACCCTCAAAAGTCAACAAGACTCAGATCACAGCAATCTCAATGGTATATACTATAAGGGGTGTCAGGTAAGGAAGTAAAACTTTTTCAAGTAACTGCAAGTAATGAAGTAAGATTTCAACTAACTACTTTAACCTATTATTTAATTGATACAGTTGCTGCAAATTTTTATTACAAGTTGTCACTAACTTGTGTATCACTGATGAATTTATGGTAAACAAATATATTTTAATATGGTGTGGTTTTGAAATGAGTTGTTTAAGAATGCTAAAAATTGGCAGGCACATTTCAACTGATGCTTATTGATATATTCAAGTCTCATCATAATTTTGTCAACCTATTTTTGAAGGCTCACTTTGTTATACAATGTTTCAGCTGAAGCCAACTGTTTTCTAAGATTTATCGTAATAATTTATTTTATTGCATTGGCGACACCGACTTTGAGATTCAGCTTTTACTAAAGTCGAACAAGGGCTTTGTTTAGTGAAGGTGGGTGCACATCTGTGTCTGTGGATGCAACGAACTTGAGATGGCAGCACATTTCTCTGGACTCAGTGAATTTAGTTCACTCTTGTGCACTGTGTATTTGATTCTCATATTTTGTGTTACATTAAATTAAATTTATCTTCTACTTTCTAAGTTTACTTTTACTTCCACTCGAGTAGTTTTGAAGAGGCTTACTTTTACTTCAACTCAAGTACAAAATAAAAGTAGTTCAGTCACCCCCTGTATATACTTTGGGGTCAGATCACTTAGATACAGTGTTTCTCTTCCACTCAATAATTTAATGTGTGAAACAGGATCTTGAACAGTAATCTGAAATGTACAGGCAGCCATTGCAGATGGAATAAAACCAGTGTTATATATCCCCTTTTGCAAGTGCATGTCACCAGAAGAGCACTACTGTATTCACGGTAGATGATTTGTCAAAGAACGAAATTACATAAGACTGAATATAGTACAGTTTAGTCAAGAAATTATAAAGGCTTGGACAAAGGTCTTGTACATTTCAAAAATTATGTACTTATGAATAAATTAAGTCCCATGTTTTGTATTTCATAATACCAGGACTTACACATAGAGTTCTCCTGCTTCTAAGAGTATTATCCAATATAAGACCTAGATTTCTTACAGACATGGAAGTATTTATATAACTGGATCCTAACTAAATGCAAATTAAGAGTTCTCTTCACATGCTGCTTGGATGAGAAAAGTTGGTTCAGCATGTTGCAGTTCATCAAAATACTTATGTCTGTAATACAAGCTTCAATTGTGGGTGAAATATCATTCCATTTATCACATGGCTATAAATAAGAAATATGTCTAGGTTAAGATAAAAAGGAAAAATGTTCAGTGTTTTGCTGTTGTACAAAATATATTATAAACCGTTAGAGAATTTATGTCAACATTAAATGAAACAGATCCAACTATGTGTCTAAATTGGACTTGTTAATGCAGAGAAACATAGCTCATGATTTACGCATCTTCACTATACACATAAATTTGTTGTGTTATACAGTTATAAAAATTATTCATATGTTGTTAGATATATTGGTAAAATGAATAGACAAATCTGGAAAAGTTGGGTTCAAGTCCTATTTAGAATTGTTCATTTTACCATTAGTAAAAAAAACATTATCTCACCCTTACCTCGTTTCAAGAGATTTCAGCAACTCCTGGTGGCTGGTGAGCTTCTGTGAGCCAATCAATATAATGTGAAGTGGCTCTTTTGTTTCTGAAATACAGATTTTTCACAGCATATACGTATAACTCCAAAATATTACTCTTGTACTGTCATGCTTCCACAGGGTTCATACACATTTTGACAACTCAGATTTCAGGACTTTCCAGAAACTTCCAATGTCAAATTCAAGGACCTTTTCAATGAATTCACAAACTTTTAACGCACACAGATTCACCCATATTTCGGAAGAAGTGTAATGACTGAATTCCTGTATGCTTATGATTAGAAATATATATCTATATGTCCAAATTCCAGGACTTCCAAGGACCGCTACAAACATTTCAGGACTTTCCAGGCCTGGAATCCAAATTTTCAAATTCCATGACTTTCCAGGTTTTCAAGGACCTGTGCGAACCCTGATTCCACAATAACTAAAATTATCAGAAAAAAGTTATACATTAGACACGAGGGAGTCAGTTATATATGTGAGTAGGTTGTATTATAAAATGGCTCATATGACTCTTTGTGGCTATAGTTCTGTCTAGGAGTAATTTAGACTATGCCAAAATCTAGGTCACCATTCAATTATTTTATTATTCTGTGGTTTTTAATTTTGTCTTAATCACTCATTCTCTGTCACTTGGTAGTCAACAATGGTAGTCTAGAAAGTTTGAATTCACTAACCAGCTGCTGATATACAATATATATCTATACAGGTTGACTATGCCATAAATAAAGGGAATAGTATGTTTAGCCACGGCGATAATTGGTCACATCTGGGATATATGGGTGAGGGGCGGCTACCTATAGGGACGCACATCCCACAATCACAGGTCTGGCCGGGATCTGAATCCTAAAATAGACATTTATACCGCCTCTATGGCACAGTGGGTAAGAGTGTGGGACTTTCTTAATTATGGTCATGCACTGTGCGGGTGGTCGGAGGTTCGAATCCCAGCCATGGTAATATAGTAGGAGGCATTGTTCATCCAACCAGGCAACTGTCAAGGTTTTCTCCACCGAATATGCCATCTATTGCAAATTCTCAATTTATTCAGAATCGATCCCCATGGTGAAGTAGTAAATTACAGACCACGTGCCTCGCCCTGATTTGAGGTAGCCAAGGCGCATAAAATAACTACCATTTCAGCCATTTTTATTACAGCACGGTGCTCTAACTGCAGCGCTACCTAGTACACTTGATTGGGAAATAAATAATTGTTATATGGATGATGTGCCTACAATTAGCAGCTGCAAATGGCCTATGCTTGAAGGTGGAAGCTAATCAACAACAAAGAAATAAAGTGTGGAAACCTTTACTCTTAGAACAGATATATGTTAAATAGAACTAAGAAGATTTCCAGCTTGTAAAGTGTACTCTATACAAATAGAGTAAGATAAATAATTTAAACCATTTATCCAAACCCAGTCTGTAATATTGTTGCTAGAAGGGTCCGAGTTGTGTACTGTAGTGAAAACAAGTTTTGTCATAAATTATAAAAGAAAGTTATTCTTCCCAGTTAGGCGTAGCCAAGGAAGCTTTTGATTGAGTCAGATGTTAACTTCTGATCTAGAAATGACGTCACCCTTGAATAAATCTAGCGAATAATGCTTCATTTGCCACTAGATCCAATCAATTCACAGATGCTTTGCGATAGCCATCTTCCTGACACTACCCCCCCCATGCTTAACATAACTACATGTACTACTAAATGATGCCATCATTGGTTCATTTACATAAATCTGACAGCTTGGTAATTGCTTCTCGTTACAAATGTACAAAATAATCTTCACTATGTAGTTTTCTTCAGTCGTTTCAGTAACATACGAAGATGTTTGGACCAGTATTCACAAATACCAAATTTTCCAAAATACATGTTTGGCCGACCCCTGTATAATTTGTTATAACTGGATAATACAAAAAGATTGTATTAAGTGATGTCAGATTTCAGGAGCATCTGGTCTGTGTCTGGCTTGAAAATGGCGGCATCCACAGATCATTTATAATTGATTAACCAGTAATTTGTACTGGATTATTTAACATGTGGTTGATTGTGTTGATATTTTGACATCATTTATAATTTTTGTGAACACATTTGTATTAATTAGTCCTTAAATTTTGAAATGAAGGTGAACTGTTCCTTTAATCAGACGACATACCTAATCCATCAGAAAATGACAGATTCTGTTCATTCTGATATACCGTCATCAATCCAATAAATGTGATGTGTTGCAGATCACACAAAGCTAGATACTCCCTCTCTTGTGAATTATGTTCATATTCTATAACCAAGGAGAACGCAGACCATGGAAAGCTTTCCTGTATATTAACCATGGAACATAGGATGCAGTTGTATGCATCTAATCTGGAAGAGATATCGAGATATATAAATGGCTGTATATTATTTTTAATTTTGACATGAAAGGATAAAAAGGAAATAATGTGAAACAAATACTAACAATGGGAGGAGATCCTGTGCTGTGTGTGGTATTGTCCTAGTCAGACTACATGTCCTTATGCTGACCGAGGCATCTAGAACATCAACCATATTCTGGATCAGGTAGCTTTCCTCCCTCTTCAGAATTATCAGAATCTAAATAAACATCAGTATAGTCAAGGTAGATGCTACACAATTATCTATTTTTCTTACGTGATTACTGACTGTAACCATCGATCACGATGGAAAGGTACCTTTGTACCATACATTGCTCTAAGGTCTTTGTTATGAAATTAATCCAATGGTGGAGTCAGATAGGTCATTGTTAACTGACTAAACGCCATTTCAAATACTAGACTTGGAATAATTAATTTCCCAGTTCCAATCTAATCTCATTTAAAACAATATGTTTCCAACACCGTTAATGAGACTGAAGCTTGATCTGAGAAAATTCTAAACACAATTAATAAAGTACTAAAATCTAACTCCAAAACTGTCCGCTCTAAAAAAACATCACTCATCTAAAAAGATGGCCAAAGACATATCCCAACACTTTGTTAGCTCTCTTTGGTTGACATTACAAGAGGTATCATCCCTAAAAGACCATCTGTGCTTAAGGACTATTTGAGGTGATACCAAGAATGTTTTATCAGTACAAGAGCTTACTACACTGTTTATTGATATCTACTGTAGTGTGTTTTAATAACAGGATCGAGGTACACATTCTGTCATAATCATAATGGGAAGAGGTTGGGCCTATTTATGGTCATGCTGTACGGGAGGTGGGAGGTTCGAATCCCGGCCATGGCACTATAGTATGACAAATATTTCATCCAACCAGGCAACTGGCAAGGTTTTCTCCACCAAATATGCCATATATTGTAAATTTATTTAAGAATTAGTTCCCATGGTGAAGTTGTAAATTACAAAATTACAGATCATATGCGACTCCCTCAGATGAGGTAACCAGCCACATAAAATAACTGCCCCTTTGGCCATTATTATTATTATTATTATTTATTAATGTAGAAAAACCTAATTAATAACACATAACAATAATAAAAGAGCACCCTGAAAATATATTTAAATGTTCAATTTGTTTAATCACTGAAACTGATTTGAGTTTCTGTTTGTTTAATTGGTGTTTAAGCTAGTTTATATCATTTTTAATTTGGATGCATATATGTCTCTCTGATCCAAAAAAGATATTTTACATCATTAGTAGTTAATATAAATTAGTCTGTAGATGCATCTATTTATGACCGTATCATAAAGAAAGCTCATAAGATTAATAGTAATATTAACATTCTTCAGATTTTTAAACTCCTACCTTAGAAGTTGATTGTCCGGTTTTGTGTTTTTCCTTTGTCAGCCATGTTTTTATTTCTTTACACACTGTATAAATTTTAGGGTGTAACTGCTTCATCTGCTGCTGATTGTAATGTTCTTGGAACAGTTGTTGTCTCAATCTGTACAGCATGCCTTAATCCATTATACAACAAAATTATATTTAATCAGCTGTTTTGTTCACACACACATATACACACATACACACACACATGTGCACACACATGCACACAATCAGTTATAGCTTACCAGTACTTACTTGTAAGATGCTGGTTTTTATCTTGACAATGGCCAAGATGGCAAATAGCAGCAGTTAGTGATACGTTTAAGGCCAAGTCGAAAACACACGTCAATATGTGAAGACACTGTATGGCACTCTGTATTGGTGTGTGCTCTACATAAATATGAAACAATGAATTATACACACAAGCATGCATATGGACACACATACTCATACACAAACCCACACCTATATATATATACACACAAAAAATGGCTGCTTTATCCACTATTAACCAGATAAATTGTAAAGCAGAAACTAGTTCTAAAATGGTTTGAAAATGTTCATAAATTGGTTACACATAAATTTTCATATGTGTATAGAACAAGAGGATATCCAAAATAATCTATTTTAAAACTGAATCCCATCTTAAAGATAAAACAAAGAGAATTCTGACATACGTTTTTACTGCAACAGTTAAATGTATGAACCTATTCTCTAAAGGTTGTCTTCATTGATACAAAATATACAGTTATACAAAGTTTAACTATGCTACATTGCTCATTTTTGTTCCAGTATACTTACCAAAATGTAAGTGTTTACATGGTAAAAATGGTAAATTAATTTGTGGATAAAATTTGTTTGTAGGAAACTTAAATTCCAATTTTCTCAATTCCAATTCCATTTGTTTTTAATAGTCAATTCCAATTCCAGAATTGGAATTGACCATCAATTCCAATTGCAGAATTGCATTGACCATCAATTGCAACTCCGGAATTGAATTGACCCCATGTCTGAGTCAGTGTATTTATCATGTAGGCATGCTTGAAATTTAGAAGAACGCAAAAGAAGTTTAAAATGTTATAGCACAAAAAAAGTCATTACTATTATTTGGTGCATTAAAACTGGTAAAACAAATACAGATTTACAGAGAACTAACTATCTAAATCACTTGGCTAAAGTCAAACTCAGTGTTTTACAATGATACTCTCTCACTGTTGCGGCATTTCTGATGATGAATGATTTAGTGGCTTGGGGGTGATTTTCTAAATGATACATCATCATCCATGACTGAAATTGTCATGTGGAAATGATTAAATTAACATATGAGAATCATTGCAGAGAATATACGACATAACATAAGAGAAGTTTGCAGTGTTACCTGATTGTCCAAAATCACTACACATCTTCTTATGTTGCTTAAGCATGTAATATGTGATGTTTGGCTTAAGTGCAGCAAACTGCTGGGAGACTGGGAGCACGCCTTCGGAGCTTAGCTGCGTGATCAGTGGGTTGGCTACTTCCTCAATCATGCATAACACTCTGTGTGTAATACCTGGGCAAACATATCACCCAAGTAGCTTAATAAGGTCAATCTTATTATCAATTACAAAAGAATTTACCAGTAGACAAAAAGAAATGTTGCTAAATATGTTGAATCTTCCACGTTGACTAATTAGGTCTTGAAAGAGACTAATTTTATTGGTTCCACATCAATTGTTTGTTTATTATGTATATACTGTTGTCTATCAAACTATTATTATTGCATTTAGTTAACAGCACACTGCATTCCCAACCTACAGGATTTGGGATCAAATCCCAGTTTCTAAACTGTATCTGTGGACTGTTTCATCTATCAATAAAACTGATTCATCCTAATCACATCACTTTCTCAGAGCGAAACTTCCACCATATGTCTCACAAACAAAAATTTTACTACATGGTTAGTCACGGAGTGTCATGATGTTCTAATCAGCCCTAGATTAGTAGATAGTTAATCAGTCATTATCCTGGACGTTTTTCCAAGATGCACAAAAGCTGCCCTGATAAACCATTAATAGAGAAAGAAATCAGAATTTGGACTATAATGTTTTAAGGAATTAGAACCATATCTCAAATTTATCATCTTCGTCTAAAAAAAGGCAAGGGCAGTTGAACAGGGTTCTTAATGAATCAGGTAATTCCAATTAAAGGTGTAATCACAGAAGTGTTTCTGATTTCTATTGAACATGGTAAGTCAGTACTTCCTATATAATAATAATAATATGTGACATTTATATAGTACCTTTATAATTCAGCTAAATAGCTGCTCTAAGGTGCTTTACAATATTATTATCCCCGATTCAGACCTGTTTCCACCCAGAATATGTCTCAACTCCCAAGGGACACACACACACACACACACACACACACATATATATATATATATATATATATATATGCAGCAATTCAGAAACTGCATAAGAGAGTATTAATTCTTGATTAGAAACTCTGTTTGGTTTGTTAGATAAAGTGATTGAGGGTTGGTATGAATTTGCAGAGGAAGACTAGACTGGATGTTTACCAAAAACAAATTATTTAATATACTTAGACAACAAAAATGTTAAAAATATTTAATTACAGTTTTGGGATTATAACAACTGAACAGTGTTTTTATATCCCCCCCCCCAAAAAAAAAAAAAGATTCTGAAAGTTGGTCAACAGAGGCACAACTATGCCCATACTTCTGTTCAGGATTCATTTCTATTAAAAATCTTGCTACCAATACAGATTTTGAGATCAACTAGCCCTCTCAAACATAGTCTCACAGTAAGGTAATAACATCCAGGTTATGGCCTCCAATGTATCCTTTGAATTACTAACATGTTAATTATCATCAGTGACAGGTCATAAAAAATTCGAATAGCTAAATTTAAGCAGCAGGCTTCAGAATAAATCTCTGTAAACAAACGTACCTGATGGCGTAATATGAACTATTCTGATATCTGATGATTTAAGACATTGTTTCGTCTCAGTAGAGGGAACCGACTCCTCCAATGATGTACAATCTTTGGCCGCTGTACTGGGTGTAGACAAATTCTCTGAAATGATAAACCAAAATTTGAATTCACTAAAAAAAACTTCCAAAATATCAGTTTCCAAAAATTTGGATCAACAATACTCTTGATGACCAAAACAAAAACCACTGAAAATCTTTACCAAACAAGTGAAATCTGATATTGTTAAGATTTATTTAATCCATGTAAATTGTGCAAATCCCTATTGTCATGATTCTTAGTCAATATATGTAAATTGTGCAAATCCCTATTGCACTGATTCTTAATTTATCCTGTGGTCACTGATCTCATTCTGATAAACTTCTTCTATGGTACGGTTGAGGCTCCTATGATGATTTTTTTCCTGGCTGCATACATTCATTTTACAAACATCTACACTCGCACACAAAACTCTAAACTCAATACAGTATAATATTTTGTATGTATATGTGTATATGTTGTATGTGCACATATATATATATATATATATATATATATATATATATATATATATATATATGTCTGTGTATATGTCTGTGTATGTGTACATATATGTGTAAGGATATGTACATACATACACCATTGGGTACCACAGTAAGACAGCCCTTAAGCTATGTGGCTGCCTGTAACTGGTACAATTATATATTTTTCTTATGTGATGTATATTATATACCATGTTATCCTAAATAATTTTTCTCTTATCTCTTAATACAGGTTGTTTTTAGTGTAATAGTATAATAATACAGCAGCATATAATGGTCATTGTTCAAATTTCTTACTGAGCTTTACAGACATCTTTTTACAGTATCATCCTAAGGTGCCTTAAAATAATTCCTGGGAGTTAAGGTTACTTGATTAAACCTATACTATTATTATTATAACTGTCATCATGATCATTGTCAACATGATCATTAACATCTGAGACAATTCATATATTGAATGCTACTTCCTTAATTATAGTGCATTTTTGGTATGATTAATACATATTATATATTATATCTGATACGATAAAGATTTACAGACCTTGATTGGTTAAGACTGACTAGTCGTAGGTTGATCTGGTCATAAGTTGGCCTATGTTATAATTAGCTTACATATATTATACTGTGTAATGATATTATAATCATCTTTAAGTCATACTGCCAGTCATAAAGTTGAACTATCGTACGTTACATAGGTCGCAAGTTGACGACTACTTCAGTACCTGTACATGTTTTCTATTCTATCTTTATTACCAATTTATAATAGTACATACAAAGATGCGTTTCAGACACTGCTGAACATCTTCACATAACTGAATTATAGTAAAGCTGTTTAGATAATTTCTCTTTTAGATGTTCATGTAGAAATGTATATTGTAATGGTTCATGAAAATATTGATCAAAACCACTGTTTGGCATGGAATGGAGTGAGCAGGCTTATTTTATGTAAATTTGGTACTTTTTCTTTCTCTCACACACACACACACACACACACACACACACACACACCCTCTCTCGCTCTCTGGTTGTGTGATTCTATGTATATATATATATATATATATATATATATATATGTGTGTGTGTGTGTATGTGACAAATCCTACCATTTCTTTTGCTATTGCATTTAGTGCTTTTACTCGATGTCTCTCTATGTAGATCTCTTTGTCTACAAGCTGATACCTGTCGTCCTGTAGCCATCATGAAGAAGTTTTCAATCTGAACATTGGGATCCCACCTTGACAGTGACGTTGTTGTTTCTGTGGACATTTTTCTTATTGTTCGTGGAACTTCTTTTTCAAAATATTTCTCGGGAACTAAATAAAAAATTAAGTAACAAGATAACACAATCACAAAACGCGTCACTCCAGATTTCCACCATTACTAGAATGCATATTTACTGATAATAAAAACATAATTATCTCATTAATTATACAATTTATAAAAACAATTGAACACTACCATTCATGATTAGATTAATCAAGCTAAACCAGTACATTATTACATGTATATGGTCTATGTATAATATTTTCATACCTATTTCAGTTTCAAGATTTAGCCTTGGTTGTGGTTGTAAAGCATTTTCTCCGTTTGGTGCAATAAATTCATCAATTTCTTAAAATAAAACACAGATTAGATACATAAATAAATAGAGCACTAAAATATTATAGTTGGATAGAGGTTCAACGATATCAGTAATTCTTAAGCTTTTAAACGAACACATATTTAAATATGCATTCAATGAACCTTTGGCGAATGGACTGAATTTGTTTTGCTTCATGACAATGTATGCAGATTGTTTGGTATTGGTGGATGAGAGCATGGGAGAGTTAAATGAGAAGATATTGAGATAAACAGAGTACAGCAGGCACGAAAATGGTCTTTTAAAAAATCCTGAAAATCCTGAAAGGAATTCACAGAGAGAATTGGGGCAAATCCACCTGGGTGTGTGAGAACAAATTTGGGTTTTGTGCAATTTCAGGACAATCTGAGACTAATAGGGTTGAGATAAAACATGATTTTTTTCTTCAAACCAGTTTGACCCACTCCCCATCTGCACAAATGTTACCTTTGGCTCTGAAAAACCCCACGGAATTCTGGTAAAAAAAACCGGAAAACTCTCATCCCTGGTAGATAGAGGGAAAAGGATTGAAGAGTAACACCAGCAAAACAAAAGTGATTTTTTTAGGGAAGAACTGTTAGTTATGTTGAGAGGACAGTCTGTGGGAAGGATGGTAAAAGTAATTCAGTGCCATTTAAAGGGTGTAGTGGATTTTTCCAGAGAAAATAGGTTAATAAAAAGAATAAGCATATGCTTGTTATAACATTGTCTAGATTTTGTAAACATCTATAAAAAAAAGTAATCACTGTTACTGAAAAGTATTCACATTCACATTTGAATATTTATTAGTTGACAAATATTCATATTTGGATTTGTAGTAATATTCAATATTTCACAGTTTATATACATTTTCACCTCTGTGGTATAGTTGGTTATGTGTTGAACCACAGATTACTACCACCTGAGTTCGAATCTTGGTGTGGGCATATCTGAAGGGTGTTTCATCTCTGACTTAGCTTCATTACCTTTGGAGGTCACCCAACCCATTCGGCTTACCATGTCCACAAAAGTAGCCGTAAAACATCAATCATCATCTTGATATAGCTTTTAATTCTTGTAATTTAAATTTTGTTCATATGATTTATAATGATAACAAGAAAACAGTGGTAAGATTGGCCATAATGTTATTTAATAGACACACAGTGTCAAATGACTAGAATAATCAAATTAAGAAGTGGCAACAAAAACCAGTAGAAAAGCTGAAACAGTACATTTTCTGTGCAGCTTAATTATTGGTCAGTATCACAGAATTACAAATATTTAACAATAAAGATAGACAATAAACTAGCTATAACAGATACAAAGTAATGAATTTAAAAAAAAAATAAAAATAGCTTAGGATAAAAACAAATATTTTTACTAGATAAAATTATCAGAGATAAAGAACAATCAAATGGCATGAAAAAAAATGCCAGTTTTATAAATTATACCAATATACAATAACCCAATGAGGAAAACCATAAAACAGATTAATATAACATTATACTACTGATAACCATGATTAGATAAAATATATGTTCTTGCAATACTAAACCTTATAGCAAATGCACAAGTAAAAACGTTCTGAGATACTTAAATACAAAACCTTCATCTTTAGCTGTGTGTTTCAGGAATGTTTCTTGTGTGTCTCCAACAAGTGTAGGACTTTCCGCTTCATTCCAGTATAATTGTTCAATTTCAGACATTTCATGAGCACCAGTAATATTCGTTGTAGGATCCCAGTTAAGTTCCAACTCTAGATCACAGTCATAGCCTATTGTCTTCAGACACAGTACTTCTATCACATTTGTAGGTAGCAGATGTTGAAGGTAATTTATTTTGATAACTGGTTCTGAAAATTAAACAACATCAATTAAATGAGATTTTCAGCAGCCTGATTACAAAAAGTAATAATACTTCATAATCTGCAAGGGAGTTTTAAAGATATGTGCATTACTTTCATAAAATAATTAATAAATAATCAAAACTAAGACTGTAATATGCTAAATAATTAAAGGCCAATCATTTCAGTCTAAAATTATTGAAAGGTCAGTTGTTGCATGTCTATCTGAACAATTATTTACCAAATATATATTATTATTAGGGAATAAATCAAAGTTGGGCATTGGATTAAAACAACTTTTCGCATCACTTAATTAAATTTAAAGGTCACTTAGCCCTTTCAGCCTACTGTGTGCATAAAATACAGTAACAAAAATAGCAACATCACTCTTGTCTAAACATATCTGACCAATTATTAGGTACTTGATAATGGGGATTTAATGTACAAAACCCCTAAATAGCTATATATCAACATTACTATCATTATCATTATTAGTGAATGCCAGTGGTGTATTCCATTTTTCTCAAAGTCTTGGGCCACAGTTATGACAACAATCTGCATCCTATCCACAACTGATTTGCTTGAAGACTCAATGCGTAGCTCTTATAGTTTGGCACAAAATTAAACATTACAAGTTTCATATTGACTGCTGTCATTTGAAGGAAGTCGGAGAAAGACCAAATAAGACTCTACGTGTTGTATATTGTTATGAGGTTGAAGAAACCACAGACTTATCTCTACTATCTAACTCGGTGATGTTGACATTAATTAGAACTGTAGATAAGCAACGTATGAATATGGTAAGATAAAACAACAAACCTGGAAGAGTCATCCTGATGATTTCACTAAAATATTTTTCACACTTCCAAGCATCCTCCTCGATGCGCTCTTGTTGAGACTTCGTTAATATATCTCTGTGGAGAAACAAAACAGAATTTTACCTGTACATAAGAAGACTCCGCTGTGAGAAAAAGCCTATCTTGTTATTAGTTTGGCACACTGGTTTCAATGAATGCCAGATCTCTGAATCAATGATTCAATATTCTAATAAATCACAAACAAAAGTTTCATGAATGGGCTGGAGAATATATATGAGAATAAAACAGTGGTACTGACAACAATATTTGACAATGAAAGCTATAATGGAGGTTGATTTGTTTGATAAAGAATCATTAAAAATCATTTAATTCTCCCACCACAAACCCACCATGCACCAAATCATGCATGCTCTGAACTCACTAGAAAGAACCATGAAAGCAAGTGAAATACAAAAGTTATCATTCATCATGGTCAAAATTATATTTCCTTCAAAGCGGGGTAAGGTAATATGCAGGTAATGTTAACAAAAAATACATATCATTTGCATATAGTTATAAAGACCCTTCCATGGTACAGCAGGTAGAACATTCCTGCATACATTCAAATCATAAGTATAATTCCAGCATTACTTCTGTATGTGGGATGTTTTATTCGACAATCTTTTCCCCATCTCTGTGAGCCACCAGTTTCACTATTACAGTCTTTATATTTAGGTATTTGTTTTATGAAAATATATTTGTCATAAATTGATGGTAAAGACATCATGCATATGCCATTTAGAATCAGGTAACAAAACATAGTGATAATCACCATAGCATGTTGATGGAATTAGCTGCCCCAAAATATACGAAATAATTTCATTTAAATTATTTATTATTTGATTATGAAAAATAAATTATGTCTAATGTAACTGCTGGAAATACAAATTTGATAACACAGCTTGAGTGATTGATTCTTCACTAATATATGCAAATATAACTGCCTGGATGTAGGAAATACTGGCGATTTACGGGGATGCCAAAATGTATTAGCTGCTGTATCACCGTCCTGAAATTTCAAGTTTGGTGTAGAAACAGACAAATATTGCCATCTTGCCAGTGACAATAAAAAACTGTTGGTAGAAAAATAGAAAGATAATGTAAAATATGGTTTATTTTTAATAGGGTTGTCAACCTGGATTGACAGGATTATAAAATAAGTAATCAATAAGCGATAGTTTATTTTATAATTAAAATGGCTTCATACACCAGATTAAATACTAATTAAAATGATCAGTTGTGATCATATTAGATTGTTGGACATCTGGATATCAAACCCCAGAAAGCAATTTATTTGTGAAACAAAATTGAAATATTTCAAACTCATCCATTTCTAAAAGGAATGGATTACCTGGAATGTTCTGTTGTTACGAATCACTTGATTATAGTAGTATAGCATATACTACTGATATTAACTAGAACTCTTCATCTTGAGATCCAAGTTAGTACAGTCTGATCAGTAATATTTTTGAATCAAATTTGTACAGAGTACAGTATTTATCTCATCATGATGTGCTTCAAGAAATAAAAATGGGTTTCATCCCCTTCACTCAGAGAAAGAGAGATATCTGCCAAATTAAACATATATTTGATTTGAGTTAGGGATGTACAAAAGATGACCATTATCACTGAGTAAGCAAACAATAACTTATATCTTTCTCAAAGATTTCATGATAATGTATTTGTCATTTAATTGGTGATTTACATTAGATATGGTTATAATCATCTTTCTTATGAACCTTTCTGAGAACCATTTATTTACTGATACTAAATATGTATCACTGTACAGAAAGGCTGAATGAAATTACATCATTTGTAAGGGCTGGAACATGCCAAGAAAGACTGCATTTAGTCTCAGAGTGTGTCTCACAGCGCTCACTGTATGTTACGAACCGTTGTTCATCAGGAGATAGTTGATATGGAGTTAATGAAGTCATTGGTTTCATCAAATCATGTAGTAGATGAGGTGACGTCTTGTACAATATTGGCGACTCAAGCAGTGACTGATGCACAGCACTTTGAATATCAAATACCATATCTGTAATATGAAAAATTAAAAGGACACAGCATGATAAAAATGTCATTATAGCAAGTTTTTAGGGATGGTGTTTATTATATATGCTCAGTTTAGGATAATAAATAGATGAATGAAGTAATTGATTTATATTATACGTATAAACAATGCACTTGTTTAGCTCTATTATTAACTTTTATAATGTACACATATAACTCTGTTTTCTATCAGTTATGTGTCTGAATATATATTTGGCACTTCAGATTGTTTTTTTGGTGTGGGTGTGTGTATGTGCATGTGTCAGGCATGGGGTAATTGTAATCGGTAATGATAATCAATTGTAATCGATTACATAAACTCAAGTAATCATATTCACCATTTTCAGATGCAATGGAATCATAATCAATAACAAAGGATAACAATATAACTGATTTACCGATTGACGGACTGTTGTATTATTTATACACATGATGATTTGTCAGTTTATTGGTTTGAAAGGAAAATGTGTTTAAACACTACTTCAGGTGTTGCTGCTATTATAAGTCACATAAACAGGCATTTTAGATTAACTCATGTTATTTTAACACAGTTAAGTCTAAGCTAGTCACACAGCCAGAAATTGTGTATGACTTCTTTGTGACACCGTCATTTTAACTAAACATCCAAATGACCCTGATTGGCCAGCTGGCTCAGATGAGAAGCAACAAATTAATTTAGCACATGCATTAGTGAACATAAACAAGGCTACATGTTGCCCCCTGGTCGACATACAGGATGACAAGTGTCGGCATTAGACAAAGATCAAAGGTTGAAGTACAGAGTCGAGTTATAGAAGAAAAAATAAAAATTTTAAGTACAGCAATAATTTAAAACTGTGAAATGTGGTCCATTTACAGAAGTGGTCCATTTACAGAGGTGGTTGGAGGTGGAGCTTTGACTGTATTCTAATGATCCTATATAATATATAGATCTTACCTGGCTACTGCCAAGCCACACATGATGCACTAATCTCAGTTATCTCTATAAATACCTGTACATTCATGATAAATGCATTACTTACTCCTTTGCTCTATGTTGAATATTGATCTCAGAAATATTAAAACGAATTAACATTGTACAATGGCATCAAAGTCTGTTTTATATTTTCATTTCAAGAACATACCAGAAAATGTGTCTGGTTCTTACAAAGCAACATGTAGACATTGTAGCATGTTTATATCGATATTATACATACGACTAAGTGAATATTGATGAAGAATTGATCACATTCATGTTTGGGTGATATACATTATTGTATTCATGATTGTAATCAGGATTACAATGTAATCGTAACTGATTACATTCATTCTGAATGCAATCATAATCATAAATAGAGAGAAAGCTGTTCTAATAAAATTCGCTCAGTGACAGATATTACTTATTAGCTTAGAATGGAATTCAAGAATGTCAACGTATATTAATTACCACAGCCATTTAATTCTGTGAATGGTGTTTCCTTGATTTGGAAGTCTGCCATATCAAAAAGAAGTTCACTTCCACCTAGTTCATGCTGGATGTTTCCCAAAGATAACTTCTTCATGTCTGAAAATATCTCTGATTATATTCCTATACAGACACTGGTATTTAAGTACCCCCTTTTCATAACATGCATACAAATGTATAATGGTTGATTGCATTACCATATAGAAATCTTTGCATTATAGCTGTGATAGATAACAATAGAACAATAGTTGCAACAGAACTAAACTTAAAAATGTATTATAATTATAAATTACGATACAAATATTATTTTCACCCTTGTTATTATGCTTATTTTCCACATTTAGGTCTACTTCCATAACTTCAATCTTCTTCATGATTTCATTCAACTTCTCACTTCCAGGAAGATACTGGTTCATACAGATCAGTTCATTACTGTTATTACGTTCAAAGATAAAATCCTCCTCCAATGTTTTCGATGGTTCCCAACTGATAACTTCATAATCAAATATCTCCTCTGTACAAGTTGTACCAATCACTGATTGTATCTGCTGTCCAGAACTGTACAGAAAGTCATGTCTGTTGAAAATTTAATATAATGAGAATCTGTTAATCTGACAAGGTTTGTCACATGATAGTATGTCCGATTAAACTGAATGTTGGAATGTCATGTCTGTGACATACCAGTAGTCTGTGTCACACATTTTTATATGGTAAAGACTTGCCATTGTATTTAATAAAAATAATACGCAACATCAATTGGAACAACAATGACACTTATAATTTTGTGGTGAATTTATTTATTTTCAACAATTATGACATTTGTGTTTGTAATTAGCCATGAATGATTATAATTGGCTATGAGATAGCAATGTATCGCTGTGTATGGTCAAGGATGATTGTAATTGGTTATGATATAGCAATTATCACATGTGGGTGGGTTAATTAACCATTATTGACATGTTCATGTGCCTTGCATGACTGAACCAGCCGAAATATTTGGCAACATTTTTGTATTTATCAAGGTCATTTTACATTGAAATGTCACATTATGTTAGTGAAATGAAGTGTCGGAGTCAGAATGCGTAACGTGATTTTGCCAGATTAAAGAGTCATTTATAAAGGAGCTAAATCCATCTCAGACAATAATGTATCTGAAGATGGATTTGCTGGATAAACGATGTCCAGATTAATGGATTCTCACTGTATATATTCAGTTAAATTTACTAAGAACATAAAATATATCTGGATCCTTATGTTATATCTACATTTAATAAGTTCATTAGTGTCCCCAACAACACTGCATATTTGAATGGTATTAGCATTAATGAAAATAATATTCCTATGAATAAATTAAAGCAAAATTGTCTAAAACATCTTGCCAGAATGACTAAAATCACCTATTAATTAATAACTATGTTATCATGAGATTTACAGCAGATTAAAGGTCATCTTCTGTCACAATAACAGCCTTTTCAGCAGGGAATAGAGTAGACAACCTCTTACAAAAAGTAGGCAGCAGCTCACATGAGGTGGCCTGTAAAAACACTGTGATAGCATTGCTGTGGCATTACTGGAGGGAGGTATGGATGTGGGGAGGGGTGTGTGTGAGTAGTGAAGATCTGGCCATGGGGTAGTGGTAGTCACACTAAAAGAGTAGTGGCCCCTCTCCATTGGAAGGGTGGGTTAGGGGCTCTCCTGTAAAATAGACGACATATAGCATTGGATGTCAGCTGCTATTGAAAAGGCTGAATAAGTCATACATTGATCATCAAGTCTTTCCATTTCCTTCCATGTGTTCAATCATATACCAATTGTGGCCAAAACTATGTTGAAATTGCTTAAATAATTCTCATATAGATTAATAAATGATCTTATCATAACCCAAAATATCCATTTGAATCCACAAAACCTGTGAATTTTTTTCAAATTTAGAATGAAATACAGATTGACTATCTAATTTAACAAAATAGATTAACTCAGCTATGAGTTATGCACCTTACACAATATGAGATAATTGATGCTAGAACTAGATTATATATATTGAAACAGTTTAAGACACAATAGCTGTACCTATGTATAGGAAAGCTTACTTTATTTTAGTATATTGTCAATATTGAACAAAGGTAAGCTAAAGCAAAGCCATAACAACATTAATTAAAAGGGGGGGGGGGCTTGAAAGAAATTTACTACCTCTCCAAGAGTGTTTATATATTTTTTAAGCTGCATAGTACCTAAAACATGTTATTCAATGCTGGGAAAGAGAAACACATAGAAAGGCACAATTTAATATATGAAACAGCAATCATCAAACAGGTAACAGATAAAAAAAATTATAGTCTGTGAATTGTTATCCATAACAGAACATTTGGTGTTCAGGAAAACTGCCCAACATTTTATGGCAAGTTTGCATAAGGCAATTCTTTCAATTATTTGTTCTATATAGGCTAAATAAACAGGGGTGTCATGTAATGAAGTAAAACTACTTAGTAACTTTACTTGATTATTTTTTTCAAATAACTGAAAGTAAGATTTCAACTAACTACTTTTACTTGTAATGAAGTCGCTTTATTTGCATTAATGCTACTTTTTACTTTGTTACTTTCATTTACTTTGAGATATTTTCATTACTTATTTAGTCATAACATAGCTCATGATTTAAGAGACAATTGAGACAGTTGCTCCGAATGATCATTACAAGTTGTCACCAACTTGTGTATCTTTGATGAATTTAAGGCAAACAGATATATTTTAAAATGTTGTGGTATTAAAATGAATTATGTAAGAATGCTAATATTTGGTATACATGTTTCAGCTGATGCTCACTGATATTCAAGACTGGTCAACCTATTTCTAAAAGCCCACTACGTTATACAATATTTCAGCTCCAGCCAACTGTTTTCTAAGATTCATCATAATTAATTTTTTAATCACTTTGAGAGTCAGTTTTTGCTGAAGTTGAAAGCCTTTGTTCACTTAAGGTGGCAGCACATCTGTAGATGCAGTGAATTGGGTTCACTCTTGTGCACTGTGTATTTAATTTGCATATTTTGTATTACAATAAATTTCTACTTCTACCTTTTCTTCAATTACTTTTTACACAAATACATTTTTACAAGTTTACTTTTACTTCCACTCAAGTAGTTTTGAAGAGGCTTACTTTTACTTCTACTCAAGTACAAAATAAAAGTAGTTCAGTCACCCCTGTAAATACATAATGTTATAGTCTTATACCAGGGTAATTAAAAGTGATAAAATAATAATCTTACTAGTGCCTCGACCACCAACAGCACCACAATAATGGAGAGAAAAAACCCAATGACTACAACAATATTTATAGGTCAAACTATCTTATACATTACCTAAAAAAAGTGTATTCTGAAAATGGAATTCCACTTTCATCAACAAATGGATCCTTAACAACTTTTGGTTGTAATCTACACAGTAGCGTGTCCAAATCTGGTATACCAATCATGTCATGGTGAAATATGTTAGGAGATAACGCTTCCTCAAGCAGCATACCTAACACAGATGATAATAATAGAGTAACTAGTGATTATATAATAAGAATGAATACCTGTAGTAGTTAACATATATATATATATATATATATATATATATATATATATACACACACACACACATATACACACATTTATGTTCAATTGTTGTTGCTACGATTAGAAATTTTGGGTCTGTATTTCAGCCATCATATGCTTCATGCAGTCAGTTAATCTGTCACTGATAATCTATGAATGATAAGTGCTATGCAGTAAAAATCTACAAGATGCATATTTCTCTAAGAGTTGATAATATAATACTAATTAAAAACTTCTATAGCGCTAATATCATCAAAACAAATTTGCTCATACAGTACAGGGGTTGGGCAAACTCATAGTCCAGATACGATGCAAAATTCATCAACAAATGATCGGATGCAGTGGAAACTTGAAGGGATAAGCGAGTTGGAAAAGGTGAATTTTCATACACAAGGAAAGTGAATGCACTGAAGTATTGATGATAATAATAAGCTTATAAATCCGATTACAAATATAGTTAATAAATCACTGTCTCTGGGTGTTTCCCCAAGATTCATGAAAACTGCCCTTGTAAAACCATTAATAAAAAAAACACTTTGGACTGTAATATTCTAAACAATTACAGACCTGTTTCAAATCTTACGTTTTTATTTACATTTATAGATAGTGCAGTTGCTTTCCATCTAAACAAATATTCAATCAATAATAACCTGACTGAATCACTACAGTCTGCATATAAAGCAATGGACATAGATTTATATTAAGTGGACGACTGACCACCTTTTTCGGGAGACTGGAATAGTGGCTGTTGGCAGATATTCTCCTCTCCAATGGATGCATCATATTGCTGAGCTACGCTTAACAATACTTCATCATCAATGGATGACTCCGAGTTTGGATTAGAACTTGGCACAATTTCATCACGCCCCAAACGGCTGTGCACCAATTCACCTGTAGAACTAATAAGACCACAGCTGGATGAGCAGTAACTCTGATCAGAATAGGTTCATCCACATTACACTTAGTTTAAGTCACTTGTGAACGGTGTATAAAAGTATCTCATTATGACATCTCAGATATAGATTTCTGACACAATAAGTGTTACATACCAAATATTTCATAAAAGTAATGGGTTATTGATATTCTTACAAACAGGACAATACCTGCAAAATGGCTGAAGTTCAGCAATAAAGTAACTCTGTATCAAGTTAAAGAGTTTTCCAATGTCCTCTTCATTTGGTAGCAAATCCATGGCACTGGCTAAAATATAATGACTTTGTTTAGGCATAATTGATTAATTTATCTGAAACGTACTACTCTTTGGACTCCAGGACCTAATGGAGTAGGATACAGCTGCTCAATGTGATGCATATATAGCTTAAAGTCATCTAACTAATAATTGATTTAGGAAGTGTTTACCAGTTGAGTGAATAACAGATTTTAGTAATCAGGACTGACCCATTTTTTTTTACACAGGCATTATTTATACTATTAATTGTGAAAAAGGTAATTACATAAAAGTAGGTATATAACTCTGAAAGCAATATAATTCACACACACACACACGCGCACGCACACACACAACAATGAACAAATCCACAATAGAACATATAAGGATTGAGCCCAGACACATCATTATAAAGTCTATTTATAAATATTTAAGTGTAGATGTACATACAGACATGTCTGAAAACATGTAAACAAAAGTACTCAATAATCTAGTGAAATTTTTTAAAATATGAATTTGCTTAAATATGATTAAAAACTCCAGATCACCCCCCCCCCATAAAATACATACTAGGATTAACAATGGTGGTATATCATAAGGCAGTATTAGTAATACAAAATAGTCAGTATAGTGCTGTATACTGCGCAATGTAGTTATTTTATAGAACAGCATTACCTACTCAAATATATATATATATATATACATATATATATATACACACATACACCAGTATCCCACATCCCAATAAGGCAGATAATTCCTGTTTCTATGTGACTTATAATTTATGTTTTTTATAATTCATATAATTTAAAAACTGGTTTGAAAGTAAAACCCAAACCTGAGAGTAAAGATAGAAATACTACCTTTAAGCCATGGTTTTCTGTAGAGAGTGTCTGGTAGAACTCCTCTGTGTACGTAGCCATCCACCAGCTCCAGATGATCCGGAACAGCCACCAGCATACGACTCAAAGTCAACTTTTGATATTTAATCACCTGATGAAACAGAACCGTTATTAAGCAACTTAGACAATATTGTAGCCAGTTTGCTGACCCATCTAAAATATGATGCTGGTGGATATATCGCTGATTTTATTGACAAAGTAATTATTAACTTGTAGTCTAAAATTCTTGCCATTATAAATTAATTGTGATCATAACCACTTCTCCAAACAGGTGAAATCTTAAAATTCCAACCGGATTAAACACTTATAACATACCTCTGCTAGGTAGTCAATATCCAGGAACTTTGGCATTGTGCAAATCGTTTCGTATGCCTATCACAAAGGAGTGGACAAGACTATTTCTCTGAAGTACATCTCTTTTCTTCAAATGAAAAAAAAACAATACAAAGATAACGTTGGTGTAGTTAACATTAGTGAATACTTGACTTAGACTTAGTGCCATACATCAGTCAGCAAATCAACTCTATTCCGGAATGGAAATTATAACCAGGTACATGCCAGAATATGACCTAATGGTCAATTCCCATGTTATTCTAAATTAGAGACGAAGATCTGAAATTGGTAAATCCATAAAATAATTTTATATCATTTTTCTTTCCTTTTAGTTAAGTTAGGAAGCTAAATCCTAAAAAGAGCCTAAATTAAGTAAAATAGTCAAGGAGGGCTGTAAAGGAAACATCTTTCCTACAAACGCCCGATAAGGATACAGTAAGTGAGTATGTACCAGTGCATAGAATTAGCTATAATAACAGAGTAAAGTTGAATCAGAAATTAGAACCAATAGAAATAATCTATACAATGAATGATATAGGTATTAAACACATGCAATAATGATTATTTAAATAAATAGGGTTTTGTGACAAATACAAATCTTCTTTACTAATAATTTAAAATGTTATGCAATTAAGTACCTAATATATTTAATTGCATGATTATTTGGTTTCCCTTCTGCAATACAATACTGGAATTAGAATGAATTTTCATACAACGTTTAAAAAATGTCTATTTAAACTATTTGCTTATAAGTTATAACTAAGGTAAATAATGTAATTATATAAATGATTAACTGATTATTAAGATAAATATAAAATAGTCTGATTGACCTTCTGTGGTTGTATATTTTCAATCAGATCAGATAGCAATCATGACCCCCCCCCCAACTGATTAATTTAAAAAATAATAATTATATTATTAAAGTATTTATTTTATTAATCGCTTAATTTCATGGCTTCTGGGGGTCCTCCATGGCCTAACTGGTAGCATGGTTGGCCACAGATCTATAGCACCTGGGTTCAAACCCCGGCTGGGCTATATCCGAAGGTTGTTTCATCTTTCACTTTGCCTCATTATTTTTGGAGGTTGCTCAGCCGTTTTAGCCTACTTTGTGCCCAAAAGTTGCTGGAAAACAGCAACCATTACCTTCATGGCTTTTGGAATTTAATGAAAATTGCAGAGTACATTATATTATAATGATTATTTAATTATTACACAATTAAATGGTTATTTGGACTATTCATTTGATAGTTATAAAGCACTATTAGCATTTTTCATGTTTGAAATTTCTTTTAGATTAACCACTGAAGGGATTATGAACAAATTGGCCATACATTTGCTATTTAGGATCACAATAATTAAGAATCTCACAGCTAAACTAGATCTATCTTTGTGAAATTCCAGGACTAAAGTGTGCCATCATTTCATATATATTTCCTAGGAGCTTGCTCTCTGGGGCAATTATTGTTTGTTTCCATGTCCCTTCCCTCCATAATAATTTTATATTTTTGGCTGTAGAATAATGGTAAAACCTACAGCTATAGGCGGCTATACTATAGCCATTACCTGTCTCCAAGGAAACTACTAGATCTTCGTACGAAATCCTTAGACCTAGTCCTAGTAAGTTTTTGCATCATAGCAGGGATAATTATAGCGAGGCTATTGACAGTCAAGACCTGTCAGAATTAGTATAATACCGAATTAGGTTAGAAATACATATCAGGATCATGAACAAGGTTAGATAATAACATTTATCCAAACTGTTGCTGTATTAATGACTGTCATACTTCGGCTGCCAAAACAGGCAAAAGCTTAAGATATAGCATTATTATGATTATTTATACTTATACTATTATATTAGGCTATAACAGAAAGGTTTAAGTTATAGATCTAGGCTAATATAAATAGATCTATAAATCTAAATGAGTAAATCTACAACTGTCAACTGTACTATTAGTATTAACTATAGACGGTATCTATCAGACTATCTACTCTGGTAGACTAAATCTATCAAACATTTGCATTTTACACTCTCAGAATACGTCGAGTGGGTTATTGAATTGTACGAAGATAATAATTAATTACCGATGTTTATTACAAAAATAACTCAGAATATTGCCGTGCAGACGATACAACAAACACACGCTTTCCAGTTGTTAGTACCACAAACCATACCGTACCAAATCAGTTCGTGCCTTTATGGTACCAATTAGTACCACGATAAAACTATGCCTGTGTTTTGAAGCCATGTAGATTCTACTCTCTCTCTCTCCTCTCTCTCTCTCTCTCTCTCTCTCTCTATATATATATATATATATATATATATATATAGCCGTATACTTATAAGTTATAATACTACTAATTAATCACTTACTGATGGTTCAATCTGTTAAACTGGGCGCCTTTTTCTGGTGTGAATTTGTTCTCATGCTAGTCACATCGATCTCACGGCCGCACCTTTAATATTATCCGAAAAAAGGGGTATTTACTTAGCAATTTGATCAGTTTCACATTAGTGCCAAATTTCAACTACTCGCCATGCCAAAAAAGCAGTCGCGCGAGATAGAGGCGTATTATCTTAGAAGTAACGCGTGGTAACTAGAATAGGAAATCATATCTGTAACTGGTCACACCTGATACCTATGGCTGAGAGGTATTGTATTCTTATCGTGGCTGATTGATTCAATTTTGTACCTTGCTTATTAATATTATCGGCATGACATATGTATCAGTCTTCATGCATCGTTAACAAAACTATGGTCACAGCAATGCAAAATATATACGAAACATCTTACCGCTTTTCTTTAAAACAGTATTTGCATTTTCATATTTACGTAAAAACGAAAATCATCATGATATAATTTGACGGCTTGTGGTGGTTATAATGAGTAACAATTAGTACCACACGTATAACTGAATAATAGCAGTCTTGTTTTATCAGAAACCCCGCGAAATACCATGGGTAAGGTGCTGACGCCTATCGACGAATGGTAAAATTAACGATGGTAATAATAATGTATATTTAATAAAGGGGAATTAGATCTGGAACTCTTCCTGGTGGTCAAAGGTGTTGTTGTCATCATTGACCAGGTTGACTATTGACGTCAATGAGGTTGACACACAGTTTCATTTACCTGAAAGAAAACTAGACCGTGTACTCGCGCCGATATGATGGCAAACATGTCGCAACTTCCGGTCAGGGCAACAAGGAACACAGACTGCTAAACTTAGGTTTATAAACATGGCGAATTCATGTTGTGCCGTTGGTTGCCCAAACTGTGCAAGTAATATAAATGGATTATCTTTTCATCGCGAAGTAGTCCAAAAAAGAACACATTTAAAATAGCTGTTAAAGCGTTTTATTGAACGAAATTAAGCTGAACAATTATTATATTCTACTCGCAGAAGAATCTTATTTGGAGTTAGACATCATTATGGTTACATATTAAACCAAAATATTCGGTCGACTCTATGTGTGTAAGCAATTTCAGCATAGAAAGATCACTCACTGAGGGGCGACTATCCACCGCCTGGAAAATTGGAAGCATCACGCCAATACATAAGAAAAATAGCAGATCAAGTGCTTGTAATTATATACCAGTAAGTCTGACCCCCATAATAGGAAAAGTTATGGAGTCGATAATGCATTACCACCTGGTACATCATATGATGGAAAATCAATTATTCTGTGATGGCCAAAACAGCTTTGTCCTGGGGAGGTCATGTATGACCCAGCTACTCACAGTCTTGGAACTGTGAACTAAAATGCTTGACTCTGTTGATCCAATTGATGCAGTGTACCTCGATTTATGGAAGGCATTCGATTCTGTACCACCCCAGAGAGTCCATGCTAAGATAGCAACATATGGAATTGACGGCAAAGTCCTGGAATGGGTACAAGCTTTCCTGGCTGACCGTAAGCAATATGTAGTGCTGAATAACTGTTTGCCATCTTTATCAATGACCCACACGATATGACACGCAGCACAGCACATATAGGTCTATAGGAAATCCTCCTGAGAGACTGACTGTGCCGAAATGCAAGCGGATCTCCAATGATTCGTTGAATGGTCTGAGAAGTGGCGACTGCATTTTAATATAACTGAGTTATCCAACAAAGATAACCATACATTACATGCATCAGCATTATTATTGTTGTCTGATTGACACAGATCAATGGCACTTGCTATTGGACGTAGTTGGTTAGCTGTAGATCTCTAACATAGCGGAAGATATTATAATCTTATATCTTCTGAATGATGGACTTGTTGAATTCTTCCTCATGATCCTCGGAGATCTGTACTTGGAATCTGTGGTTCTAGATGAATGTATTTAAGCACAATAGCTGGGACTTCCTTCGAAGAGCACAGGGATTGTGATGATTATGGAAGTATTTATTCACTTCCTTGATGTGTTTCATAATGGCTCCTGAATAATAACTAAACGTTCTAGGACACTGAATAGCCAAAATTTTGCTGATGTGTGATTAAGCAACATTCATCCATCCATCCTGAATAATAATTACAATGTAGTTGTTTCTTCCATTTGTCCCCGAAGATTTGTTGCAAACCAACATATTTCAGGACTATAACCTATTCTAATTTTTTTGAAAGTGCATGTGTGTATGAATAGCATGAAAAATATATTAATATTTGTCGAATTTGAAAATGGCAAATCTAAATTTGGTTGATGTTTTTGTACCATTTTTGAGTTTCTTTTATTTCTTTCCGAAATGGAAGTGAAGAAAGTATTGCTTCCGTAACGGGGAAAACCCCGTTCAGCGTCGAGCAACAAAGTTAGTCTAACACCTGAAACATCTGTCTTGTGAAGAGTGGCTAGTTGCCCTGAGGCTCATATCTGTTATGTTTAGGTGGACATACACAAAAACACAATGGTCATCTTAGAACGGTGTAACAGAACTGTTTATTCTCAAGATACAAAGACTGACTCAATATGTAGTCTTTCCCACACATGATTTGAATACTTGGTATTAAAGGTCCAGTTGGCGGTGTCTTGCGACACGATAGGCAAATTTTGCAACTGCCAACAAACTTTTCTATGTCACTGTCTATACCCGGATACCAAAGATAACTTCGAGCCAACCCCTCCATGCGAATAATGCCTTGATATTCCTCATGTAAGTCATTTAGCAGCTGTAGTCTGTATTTAGTTGGAATCTCAACTATTAACCCCCGAAGTATACATCCTTGGGCGCCTCCGTGGTCTAGCGGTAGCGTGTTGGACCACATATCACTACTACCCGTGTTCGAATCTCGGCGTGGGCATATCTGAAGGTTATTTCATCTTTGACTTCGCTTCATTACCTGTGGAGGTCGCATCATAGGCCAATTAAACCTACCATGTGCACAAAAGTGGCCGTAAAATACTAATCATCATCATCATCATTTACAGACAACTCATCTTTTATACGAAAGTATAGGGAGCCAATTCATCATTATCCAAATAATTGGGCCAACCAATTAGTACTTGGTTTAACACACGTGAGAGCACTCTATCTTTCTGAGTTTATTCACTTATCTGTTGAGCGGTAATGGGTAAATCGTTGGTATAGGTAAATTAATTTACCCGCAACTCTGCGTATAAAGTGAACCCTGCAACTGGGAAACACGATAACACATCAGTGTTTTTGTGATCTTCCGATCTCCTATACTGTATAGAGTATTGACAGGCCATCAGTTTTCTTTGCAGATGTTAGTATACTTGATGCAAAGGCTATAGGTCATTCTTCGGCATGGTGTGCGAAATTACACAACCAACCCCGAAAGGGGATGCATCGCATGCTAGATACAATGGCTTATTTACATCATAATGTACAAGCAGACTGTCACTTGTCAGACATTTCTTACAGCCTGCTCATACTCAGACGTCCACTTCAACTGAACATTCTTTCCTAACAGGAAATATAAAGGGGCTAACCTAGTAGACAGGCTAGGTATAAACTTGCCATAATAATTTATTAAGCCTAGGAACACACGAAGTTCCTCCACATTGTTAGGTTTCTTGGATCCCCAAAAGATGCTACTTTCTCCTTTGAGGGATGCAGTCCATCTGCATCTACTTTATGGCCTAATTACTCGACAATAGCTTCCACGAAGCTACATTTAGAGGTGTTGGCACGAATCTTATGATGATCTAGCCTCTGTAAGACTTCTTCAGGAATTGTTTCATGTTTCTCCCGATTAGATGATGCAATCCCAGCAGGCACCAGACGTTGGATCAACATTGTCCTTTGACGTTGGATCAACGTTATGAAAATGGTTGGATTTGAAAATTGGATCAACGTTAGGATTTCAACATTGGATCAACGTTAGGATTTCAACATTGGATCAATGTTATGAAATTGCGTGGATTTGAAATTTGGATCAACGTAATATTTGCAACATTGGATGACAGTAGTTTTCATTATGGTTGATGTAAACATATTTATTCAATTGACAATGAGCAAAATGCTTATACAATATCTTTCTCATTTATACACACATTCACGAAACACAATAATATATATACAACAAATAGAATTGATATTGTTACTATACCAGCATCATGGTTGAGAAGGAACCGGTGCAGTAAGGTTTCATTACATATATGTATATATATATATATATATATATATATATATATATATATATACACACACACAATATATATATATATATATATATATATATATATATATATGCATCAATTACATCCGCCACAAAGTATTTTGGATGAAATTTCATTATGGTTAAATCAGCTGCACAATATGACACACCCATGATAATTAACAACAGCTGCAATAAGACTTGTTCAAAATATAAAATGAATTGAATATTCACCTAGAACACGACAACATTACAAGTATACCAATTCTATTTTGTGCAATACATCATACAGTAGTGTAATTCACAATCAAGTTATATGCCAACACAATAGCACTCTGCCAAATGTTTGAATAGTTTCATGGATGGCCAATCAAATTCGAATAATCTGTTCAGTACATTTTACATTATTTTGGTGAAATTATTATTAACCTAGCCAAATTTATAAAAGACATATTCCTCAAAATAACAAAAGTGCATAATATGTCCATAGCTGCAAACATATGAATAACATCTATAATAACCGACTCCAGTCCAAAATAAATATATTAGCTACCACACTTATCCTGTAACTGTACATGTCTAGGTGTATGCAACAGAGTGCAATCAGCTTTTGGAACACGGTGCCAATGTTGTCAAATGATTCCAATTGCTTCTTGAAAAGCAGTTCTTGTACATGCATTTCTTACTGCCAGTCTGCAAAGTCCTTTCCAATGTAAAGCTCTTCACCATCATCATCTGACAAATTCTCAGATCCATACCTAAATATCACATTGTCAGAGTTGTCTGATTCCTGATCATTTGTATCATCACTGCTGTTATTAGAATCCTGTGCATTGCTGTCATCTCTACCATCCACATGACAAGATGAGTCAGTATCACCTTTCTCATGTACACTAGGAGCAACACTAGCACCTACTAGTACATTGGCTTCATCCTTATCACTGCTATTAGCTTCAGCAAGAGTCAGTACTTTAGCGTGATGCTTTCTCCATTTTTTCAAGTAGGCCATGCAGTAATATTCTGTTTGGACCTAGGAATACATGTACCAATATGAACATTTATAACTTTCTGCATATGTGTCAATGGGTGGGGAGGCGTGCGTACTGTAAAGCCATTACCTATTTTTTGCCTTTTATCATCATGGAAGGCTCACTAAAATAAATGGCTGCAAATATGCAATGAAGGGACCAGGGGACTGTTTTCGAGTCAGCGACATGCTATTAATTTTGAAACAAAATAATAGGTTTTAACCATGCAGCTTAATTATACCTCGATAATGTCAAAGGTCATGGTGCCAAATGAAAGCCTGTAACCAACTTTTGATAAGTCATCAACAGTAAGTAATAACGTTTTGGCTCATAATATTCATATTTACCATTTCTGAGATAGATCTATAAGCATTTTTTAAATATTTACAGACACTCCCCCACTGTCTTCCAGACAAAAAGTTTTTCTGAGAAATGAAAATGAGTGCAAATCAGAGCCAGAGGTATCGAACTTTTCAGCATTTTACAGATTTGATTCTTTTTCATGAAAACACCCCCCCCCCCTCCCGAGACTGAAAATATTATAGCGAGAACGTTATTAAAACAAACCATAATCATGAAACAGAAACTAATCATCTAAATTAGAAAATAAATTATATCTGAAAAGTTCTCATTCACTAAACACAGGATTTTTATTTACTGACCTAAAAAAATCCAGCCCTTTCTTGAAGTCAAATGGTCGCTCCCTAAGGCCTAACATCAACATCATACATGTCAATTACAGTACTGGGTACCTAACCTAGCAACGCGTAGAGGTAGACACACATGCTGAGTGATTGAAGTTCGACAACTTGATCGATCAATATTCAACAAAAGAAATGATATTTCAAGAAATTCATATTACTAAATACACAAGTTTGGTACAACTTATTTACATACTTACCAGAAAAAAGATGCGTCAAGTATCCTAGAATTTCTATAGTTTCGAAAAAAATGGCCTCGGTTCACAGTGAGGTATTCCTTTGATTCCATTACTCTCAAGTCAACATCATTATTGCTCCATTTATTTTAAATAATTCAGTGGAGACGGCAGCGCCATTTAACATGGTCAGTCACACAGGAATACCCGTACTGTGGTATCCTGCTTATTCGACAACCCTGTCTCTGGCGTCTGATCCCAACTCTGGACTTGTCTAAAACATTTACTTATTTGATGGCATGTAATAAAACTGGAGTAATACAGACTCTCGGCAAACAAACAAAAAATTATAATGGACATATCACAATACAAAATATGTATTCATAGTGTAAAGTCATGGCCGGTTGTCGAATTAATTTATGTCATGAAGAATTAGTGATCGCCCGCACGTGCCGCTTAACGGTTTGTGGCCGACCAATTGTGAGGTCAAATGGGTGTGAAACCATAGATCTCCGATTTATTGGTGTGCGAAAGAAGTCGGTGGTCACCCGTTCCGTGCCCCTTGGGGATTTGTGGCCGGCCGGTTGTTGGGATCGCACGGGTGTAGATATGTCGTAGCCGCGGGGTTTGGTTGGGTTTGTACTCTATTAATGTTTTCGGGGAGTGGGTTGAATGTATGAAAGATTTGTCAGTGAATGTTTGTTACGGTACAGCCAAGTCAGCGGAGATTGGATCAAGGGACATGCGAGTCTCCACTGGACAACGCGCTGAATGTGCTGGGGGGGGGGAGGGGGTTGAATTTCCCTTTATATTGTTCTCGACTCAGCCAAGTCAGCCGGTGATTTATACCAGGTGATCATGCGGGGTCTATCGGACAACAACGCTGACGGTGCTGAGGGGACAATTCCCTATATATATATTCTGATTTTTTTAGAAGAGTGGAAAAAGAGTAGCAGTAGAGGTGGTGGTTCTGGAGTGTATAGTTTCGAGGAGTGCATAGTTTTTGTACAGTTTTGAGTGGAGGAATAAAGTAGATTCGAGACCACATGAGTTCGGAGTTGTGAAAGAGAAAACTTAGCTAAGGCCGGGGTCCGGGACGGACGGCCGCGTCCCGGACCTCGGGGTACTTTTCAATGGATTAAAAACTCGAAGCGCAGCCGCTTCGATCAACGTTCCAAACTATATCATTTCAGGACCTCAATCTATTCTAGGCCTATGCATGTAAATAAGTGTTTTCAATTTCTTGTGCTAGCCTGGTATTTTAATGTATTATGTATTTTAATGATATTATATGTATTTACCGAGGTTGTTTGAGTGCTTTAAATAAAATAAAAAAATTATAATCTGGAAATTGTGATTTAGATATATTTTAAATTAGTTTTTTTTTGCAAATTTAATCTTATGCTAGTCATAGTCATTTGTTAAGTAAGAATTAGCTATTGGTAGATTTCATACCTGAACACCCAGTGGTGGAATCCAATGACAATACAGCCACATTCTATAAAGACATATAGCATGTATGGTGGGCCTTCATGACCACATCATATCCAATTGGAATGTGGTACATCCCCCACATTAATTTGGATAATCACCCATCCAGATGAAGATGAGCCTTCAGCAACCGACCACACAATAGACTGATAGATGAAGCCACATACGGTAACTATTAGAGTGTGGCAAGAAACCAAAATGATCTTTGCTTGGAGTAATAAATTGATCGTGATTGGTATGATTAATTTGATATATGTATTATACTTTTTATAGTGTATATATTGTAGAGCTTGAATAAATTTATCCTTTTATATATATATATATATATATATCATGACTATTTAATATTTTATAACTGCACAACACAAACATTTATAAGTATTTTGAATGATATTATGGATTGTGAAAAACAAACTGATTTAAATAATCAGATTTGTTTTATTAAACCAAAAATTTAGATTTTATGATTTTGTATTTACAGTGTTCAAAATAGATTAAATCGCAAACGCGTGCCTGTAAAAGTTAATTTGTGTATTTACATTTAAAAATGCACCCAGTTCTAATATAAGAGGATAGAATTGGAATTGTCCATGAATTCTAAATCTGGAATTGAATTGACCCCATGTATGGTGACCCATTTGGCCAGATAGTCGACATTGGAAATTGGTCAAGATCAGTATTTTATTGATATTAATATGTATATGTCTCACCTAATTATTTGTTATTATTATTGTTATTTCAGTACACTATCTGATGGAGAAAGATGGAAGCGCTGGCTGGAATCAATTAATCAGTTGTATTTGACAAAAAAAAACCTGGAGCCCTGGAATAACCATCATTCTTCCATACAGTGTATTTAGATCCCCGGTGAGCAGTGTATGTGTATCAATAAATGGTTCTGTAAAAGCTAATTGTTTGTCTCAGGACACAACCTCAATTGCTAAATGTGGTCAACATACGTAGATGAAAGCAAGCCGGTTCTTACATTTGAGATAGCACTGTGTGATCATGCATATAGTTGTACAAATATTGGCTTTAGTACCTTTGTTGGGGGGATTGTTGAATACATTGCTGCATGAGGAGTGCAAAAGGTAACCAAATATGTTTTGTGTAAAGAGTTTTCATCTGCCTCAGAGTGTACAAGTGCCTTCTTAATCATAAAAAATAATGGTAGATTAGTTGTACCATCAGTCAGTGTTATAAAGCATTGTGAAGTTGTCATGGGCTCGTCCAAGAACATTAAAAAGGTTGTATCTGGTGAGTGGGAGAGACTCCTGGTCTCTAGGATGTTAATAGATATGCCATGTGACTTGTTCCCAGAGTTGAATGAGCATTTTGTGGAAACTTCAAAGGGTATTGACACACATTTTTTTGTATTGGCGAAATTTATTTGCACAGAATATGTTAAACTTCGTTGGTTCGACACAATCAAACTGACTAATTTATATCTCACATGTGATAGTGTCAGACACAAGTTTACCAAAACAGTATTGTTTAGACATCAGTGAAGCAGTCATTGACAAAGGGCACTCCTGTGTTTGGCTCAAGTAGTCATTCAAAGATAGTGTGTCAAGATACCCAAATTATATTAAAATTAGTGATAATATTATGACAATTCTTATTGGAAAGCCAACTTATAACGTGTTATTTCTTGTGTATATGCACTCGTCCCATAACCTAGAATTATCGGGTCGTTTTGTTGGTGTCTAATCCAATATATACAATTTGTATGAACATTTCTCCCCCCAAAAAGTCAGACAGACGAGACCATGGCAGTAGTCCTATCTTTAGTGTATACATTCGTAATGTAGTGAATTAGAATATGAACCCAAGAAAAGAATTTATTTGTCACTTTGGCTTCCAAAATAGGCCCAGTCATTTAAGTTATATGGTTAGATATCATTATCGTGTTTGCATACCATCTTGAATTTAAAAAATCGGACCAGAAATAATAATGTTATCTGCAAATGAACGTCTCATTCCATAATATTGTTGTCATGGAGCTCGCCTAATGTCCCTTTTCTCCTGATGGGAAGTCAGAACTAGTTGGTCATGGCAGCCCAATCAAACGCCACTGAATGTACAAACCAGTTGTCTTTCAGGTCAATGGCTTGCCATCTCAAATATCATCAGAAAGCATGGAATTCTAACTTGGGAAATTAACAATTTATCATAATCGTGTATATATATATATATATATAATGTATGCTGATTAACATTTTTGCTTTGCCTGCAGAAACTCAATAATTGTTTCATAACTAGTGGAAATTATTAAATTATTGTATGTAGATCTGTATTACAGATATGGGTTAAATTCCAAATTATATCTGATCTTATGATTACAAAATGTTTCTTAAATGAACTATCAATGAAATATTTCTATATCTATTCCATGGCATTGCTTATAAATTCATTGGAATTCTCCAATGCAGTATATCATATTATATATTGAAAATCTAGTCTGTTTAATCTATGATTTACATGTCTGTCCAGGAATCAAATGGTACACTTCTTTTAAAGTAATAGCCTTATCTTATTGTTTTTTCTTCCCTGCAGTTTCTGGTTTGTTTCAGCTGGGGCCAGCTTCGCGTGTTATTTGGGGCATTGGGAAGCCAGCAGCAGCTACACTGGACCTCCAATATTCCACATTATTAACCGATTAAAATATCCTTACCTAATATATATATATATATATGTATGCATGTAAACACACACACACACAC
Organism: Paralvinella palmiformis; assembly: GCA_025642065.1. Taxonomy (NCBI): domain Eukaryota; kingdom Metazoa; phylum Annelida; class Polychaeta; order Terebellida; family Alvinellidae; genus Paralvinella; species Paralvinella palmiformis. Next base: position 872,745 of record JAODUP010000036.1, read on the forward strand.
ACACACACATGTGTGGGGGGGAGTATTGGGAATAAATTCATTATCATCATGATGCCTACTTAAATGCAAACACTTAATTAACCTAACCTCCATTATTTCTGACCTGAAAGCAAATTATTTAGTGACCATGTATTGCTAGAGCATTAATAATCTGCAGACAATTCTTAGTATAAAAATCCCATAAAGACACACACACACAGAGAGAGAGAGAGAGAGCAGGCTGGCGAGTACCTTTATTTTTTTAAACTATAAAAATACAAAATATAGCAGCAGTATGCCTCTCAAAATAGAATTTAATATTTTCTTTACACAAGTACACAGCAATCACCATAAGAACTATTCCAAAATAATATCACGTGTTTTCACGACCACAACGCTGTGGGTTAACTGGAGATGTAAAAATGAAATATGGCTTAAAACTAATACCAAAAAATCTGACAATATGGATCCAGTAATCTGCCACCTTAAAGAGTGATCTGTTGTTTCAGTTCCCCGTCCATTACAACAGCAATTTCAGTCATATGACGAGGGCAGATAGGACCAGTCAATTGGCTTCTTTCCTTTCTTCTCCAGCAGCTTGTTGCTTTCAGAAAAATGCTTGCATCCGAAGAAGCCTCGATGGGCTGATAATGGCGATGGGTGAACAGATTTCAGTATGTGATGCTTAGTCTGAAAGGATTATTTTAGAAAGGATTATTCAAATTAAAGTTCTTAGTCTGGTAAATACTTCATACTTCAGTCTGTTTAATAGCTGCTGAAAAACTGTTATATACTAGACATGATCTTTGCGGATATGGGGTCAATTCCATTTGATCAATTCCAATTCCACATCAAATTTATCAATTCCAAATCCATTTTTTATACAATTTCCAATCACTGATTGGAGTAGGTACTCCTAGTACCTACTTGGAATACCTACTCTGAGTAGTTTATATTCCAGGTAGGATTGTCACGGAAGAAATATTTCTGAATTAAAAAATTAAATGGTAAATTAATTTGTGGATTAAATTTTAGTAGCAAACTTCAATTTCAAATTTACCAATTCCATTTTTTTAAATAAGCAGTTCCAATTTCGGAATTGAATTCACTCCATGTCTGGTCTGTTGTTGTGCAAACTATTTATGATTCTTTCAATGTGATAAGCCGATTAATTAAAGATCGTGTAAAATCGGGGGATTATGCCTAATCCTCATCTACGTGTAACATCATAACACTTATGTCAGCATTTCAGCCGCAGTTTCTGTTTTTTGTTGTTCTCTTCCATCCACATTTCTGTACGTGAAAGGCTAAATCGGCAAAACAATCTCCAAAAGCAAATAGGTGAAATGAATGAAGAAATATTCTTCAGACACACGGGCAGCTAGGATTTGAACCAACAGCCCTAGAATTCTGTGGCCATCCAAACTATCAATTTGGCCAAAGAGACATAATCCATTAATTGTAGTTGTAGAATATGTAATCAGTGCTGCACAGCAGTTCTCAGTTTAGGCTCAGCGCATGTCACATTTGGGACATCTGGCCTAGCAGCTATTCCCTAAAAATGAGCTGCTCAGACCAAAGCTTGTTCAGGAGTAGGATATTTAATCAGTTTGTTGCATCTTTGGTTTCACAAAGTGTGCACGTGTAGTTTCGGCTGCTAAAATTAAAGATACATAATCAATGGGAATCCATAATTTCCAATTACACACTGATTTATGGATGCATCATTCTACCATTAAGACCATGGAAATCGTAGCCATTTGCTACAATGAGCTTCCCGCTTTTTGCCCATAAAAGTAACAATAAAAAATATTCAATATTCATACAACTCCAGAGTGCAACACTTCATTAGAACATATTACGTTCCAACAACTAATTAAATGGATGTAAACCTCAGGTCAGAGTTTGTTACAGACTCTAGTCTGTATTTTGGGGATGTTTCCTTTGGATGTTAGCTCCTCAGGCATATGTATGTATGTATATATATATATATATTTGTGTGTGTCTCAGGTATTACCAGTGCTGAAGCTAAACAAAAACTGTATTTGAGACCATACAGTGTGCAAGAAATAATGAAAACAGACTGAATAAATCTATCAAACTGTGCTAGAAGAATGCATTAACCTAAAAGAAATAGTCATTTTTGAGAACTAGTAGAACTGCATTGAGCCATGTCCATAACCATAATATAACAAATTTGCTCCTCTGCCACTTTACAGCAAGCTTTTAATATTTACCTTGTTGATACAGGCTCCTTTCTTCTGAGCATAGCTGCCCCACAGCATGAATACTAAGCCTTCTCTGTTCTTGTTAAGCCACGATATCACAGCATCAGTTAACATTTCCCAGCCCTGGTCTTTGTGGGAATTAGCTTGATGTGCCCGTACAGTCAGGACAGCGTTTAGTAGGAGTACTCCTGGAAGTTTTATGAAATAAGGCAGATCACTTGAATAAAATTAGTGAATCGATCTCTGTTGTTAATATTTATTAATCTGCTTCATGAAATACAATCAATAAACACCTATGACCATCCATCGACATCACCTATATGGTGTTGTATATACCTTGTTTTGACCAGCCTGTGAGATTCCCATGCTTGGGATGAACAAATCCTGGTATGTCTGTTTCCAGCTCTTTGTACATGTTGACCAAACTGGAAAAAGAAAATGTACACCACAAAGTTACAGTTTTCCAAGAGCTTTCAATGCCAAATAAGTTTGGAAAGACAAATCATAGAAGTAAATTAGTATGCGCCATTTTTGCTGCTTAATGTAAACAGATGAGTTAACGAAACCAAATTTTTCCATCAAGGTTTCCAGGGGTTGTGCCAAATTTTCAACTTTTCCAGGGTATTTTTTAGCCAAAATACAATTTAAAAAGATTTTCAGGGTGTTAAAGAGCCTATAACCCGGTGTATATACAAGTTAATTCAACAAGATATCAATACCATTTAACATGGCCAACCAACAATGATAATGTTAGGTAGCTGGTGGACATTTTTCTGGATGCACTGGATCCAAATGCTGTCCATAGCATCTAAATTGCAATACTTATATTGATACCTCTGTTTACTGATATAAGCAACATCAGGTGAGTAATAGCTAAACAGCTTAGTAAGCTTAACAGTTCAAATTCATTATTAACATAATACATGTGTTTACATAAACGATAGCCTAGAAACAAGAGTGTCTTAATTAGAAATCATCTAATTGGCTACTAACATGTTCCCACTGAGCCATAAATCTATACTTGATTGGTTGAGATTGGGTGATTACTGTAAATTATGCATCTACGATTGGCAGTTTGAAATACTGTGAAGTAATCGACAGCGACAAGATGTACAGGTGTACATGGAGGTTTTAGATCTAATCAAAATGACGTTCTTAGAGCAGTCAAATTTAATTAAGTATTATAATTTTACGATATTTCTTTTTCTACTAAATACCACATGCTTATAGTCAGAACTGAAATTGTGGAATGTGCACAGGAAACGTTTTGAAAATAAGCTACTTCGATGCCATTTGGTAGAATTGTGATCTGAAGTTTGTGCTGTAATTGATACTGTAACCGATGAGATCTAGTAGATGATGATGTCCCTGATCTGATGTGTCCCCATTTGATTTTGTTCCAGTGTACATTAGGTATTAGACAGCTATCTCTGGGCTGATAACATTCAGATAAAATCATTCAGTGAAATAGTATTCAATATACTAATGTATGAGTGGTAAGAAAGCAACGTATGGTTAAAGGTTGTGTGTTAAAAACATTACAAAATATAAGCATTCAGCAATTAATGAACATAGTATAAGACAGCATTACAAATATCAAGATTATCCGGTTTCAAATTGATCTGTAATGCAGCAGTTGTTGCAGAAATCGGCTTTAGTCTGCAATGTGATCTGTAACATTATGAGATGTGAATGTGCAAAGATAGAAATAAGCTCATATATTTTACCTTGGAGGTGGGTTAACACCTTTCTGAACACTGAAGCATAAACCTGGAAAGAAGAGTTGCATACATATTTATGTAATTTCTTAAAAGATATGCAGAAGAAACTCTCCATGTGAGACCTTCTAAAACTACTTACTGATTTATTAATGGAGCAACTGACTCTTTATTGACTGTTTTATTTCATAGTAAATATTCGCCATTTTGCTGTGCCTTTACTACCAGATCATTTTAACAATAAACATTGAAGTACACTCACAAAATGTAGGAAATAGTTGTGTCTTCGTCATAATTTGTAGTTTATTATTAACCATAAATCAACAGCTCAACAGAATTTTTTTTACTTTACCTATATAAATACTAATTGTATTAGTAAATAAATATTGACATTTTATGTCCACTAACAGACAACAATTTCTGTTCCTAATGGAGGAGTGCAATTGAAAAGTTTGTGGTAAATAAGATATCTAGAATACGAGGCAAAAACTTTTGATGTTTGTATGCATGTTGATTTGGTTTATTTAGCCTTGGCACTGGTCACACCTCGGACATATGGTCACGGAGTGATGCCATAGGGGAACAAATCCCACCAACAAAGGTATGAACCAGATTCGAACCCACAACCTGTGTTTGTATACACAGGCAACTTGACAAACAACAAGGTTATGAATGGCTGTCTGGAAAGGAGTTGATTTCAGAGTATTGTACAATTTCTATCTTAACCATGGTAGCTCTCTCACTGTGGTTTCCATAACCAAGACTTGGCCCATATATGAGCAAGTATGAATCTGGCCACATTTGTTAACAAGATCTTGATTTTTGCTTCAAGTATGTTTTCATTTGTTAGAAAGATGGATTTCTAACCAATTAAAAATGAAGAGGCCGAAATTCCTATTTTGGCATCAGATCATAAAAATTTGAATAATCATGCAAAGGCATGCTCTATAAATATTCTGTAGTACTACGTGAAGGATTATTATCATACAATAGTTTTCAGCTTGAAGAGTATATTTTGTTTCTATCTCCAAGCAGGAGACAGGAAGAGTGGAAATTAAGTGAGATCCGATTTTTAACTCACCATGAGCTTGGTTTGGACCATGATATGGATCTTGACCCAGTATGACAACCTTGACCTAACAAACAATAAAACATAATTTTATCCATTAAACAGTCTTTCATAAACATATCGCAAACACGATATTCTCAAGACAGCCGAGATATATACAACTTCTTATGTCATCCGATTATATTTCACAGTAAATAAACAACATACGTTTGAGGGATGAAGTGTAAAAGAATATATTTATCAGGTTTGTTTGTTTCAGCAGCAATATGGAAATAAGGAGCTCTGATTCTTTCAGGCAGTCATTAGTAGTGATTTGCATCTTGTTCAACATTTCACTATATTACTTATGGCCCTGGGATGCTCTTTAATATGGTTATCTACCCACATTTAAAAATGCCTGCCTAACTTATGAACTGAGAAGGAATATTTTTTAATTGGCAGGCAGCTAAAGATATTACGACTCCTCATTTCTGGCACAAATTTAATTTGGAAAACAAACTATCATATCTGTAATTATACCAAATCTATTTCAGTACAGGGTCCATTACAAGAGATTAATTAAAACATCCATTCTATGTTTCTACTGATTTGAGCCCTCTTCAAGTTGTACAGATTTACTCATGAGTGAAAGAGTAAGATAGTGTGATATATATATATATATATATATATATATATGTGTGTGTGAGGTTGCAGTTTTTAGTGCACTACACTGCAAACCTCTAGGATGTGGGTTTGCATTGGGCTATTACCTGTGTTTATGGGATGTTTTGCTAGACAGTTGCCCCCTGCCCATATATCTTAGTTGGGATCAGTGTTGATGCTAAATAACAATTCAATTCAATCTATCGACTACATAGAGGACTGTTTGCAAGGATTGGCTTATTTTTATTCCTTCACATTCAGTGTTAGTTCAGATAAAATGTTGTCATTTGCCTCTGGTTTCAGGTGTCACATGACACGTCTTCAAAAACCAAACAAGCGAACACCTTGAGCACAAACTGAAGTCTGCAGTGTAGAAAAACTCTTAATGTCAACAGTGTGGCATGTAAAATCTGTTACAATAAATATACTCAGCAGACTATTTATAGCATAAAGAGAGACATGTCAGATGGCTTTAATAAACACAATATCACCTTCAGCAAAGGCCAATGGTGTTCATGGCTAGTCAAGACTATGCAAGAGATATAATGAGAAGATGGATTATTTTAAATGTATCATTTGACATTGTATGATATGTTATACATAATCCGAAAACTCTTTTGATATAAGTAAGCCACAGTATAAACGCTGTATATCTCCCTACCTTTACAAGGTCATTTTGCATTGCCTCCTAACGATTACCTCCTAGAAAATCCAAGAAGACAACACAGCAGTTCAATTTTAAACAATGACCCCACATTTTGACACCATTGATATTATGATAATGTGACGGTTGTTGTAGTACAACACTAGTGTTGTACTAAATTTCTATTAGAATTAGTTGTACAGATTGTTGTTGTTGTTGTCTTACTGCCAGTTTTGTGCATATGGTAGGCTAGATGGGTCAAGCAATTTCCAAATGTAACGACAGGAAATGACAGATGAAACACCTTTCACACACAGCCCAGTCTGTATGTACCATTGCTATTATACTTTTAAACTGTGCACATAGGACAATGAACAGACTTAACTCAAATAAAAGGCAAACAGAACTACGGCAAAATGTAGAAACCCTAAATGTTCAAGTGGAGCGCGGGTGAAAACGATAACACGATGTAACAGTCGGAGAAGATGAGACTAACGGCGGTTCATAGTCGCCACAAAAGAGAAGCTTATTTAGTGCAATCACTGCACATCAACGATGATTCATTTGTTGCAAACTATGCATGTCTAATTAAAGCGTTGAATATGAAAATGTGCAGAGACTGAAATGTGTCTGATTTAATAGATACGTTATCTGGCATCCTGTTTTACTTACATCTTTGATATCACACATTTGCGTCCAAGTCCAGACTTGAGATTCTGGTGGGTAGACGGTGTGTGTCTGTCGTTCAGTCTGAACAAACTTGGCCAACTAAAAATAACAGCAAAACGCATTTGAATGATATTACGTAATTATTACACCAATTCAAGGATGGTTGGAAATTATTTAACAGAAATCAGAAGAACAAATCACAATTTGAATGACGAAAGAAAAATATTTAGAGCATTTATTAGTTATTAACACTAACATAGCCAAACCCAATACCAACTTGTAAAGAAACAGAATTATGGATTCTCTTTAGTGACTAACAGAAATCTAATGCCTAAAAATTAATTTCAAAACAAACCTTCACAAAATAAGGTTTGCTAAATTCCGCTTCCAGAGCTTTGAACCACGATAGTCCCATATTAACAACTAGCCCATCTGTCTTCTTTGACACAACTTTCATCCGTGCCATCAGTTGGTTCTGTGCGATTCTGCATTTTTGCTCCGGTGTCAGGGGCGAGACTGAATCTTTTCCATGTTCTGAAGATGACTCTTTTTCTGGAGTTTTAACATTTGATAGTTTTGGCTTCTTATCAGGTGTTCCATTCTGAAAAGATAAGGGCCACTATTTTCACTCCAATAATCCACTCAAGTAGGTAATAATCATGTTAACCGAAAAAAAAATATTAGTACTAGTAACCCAGACAAACTCCGTATTTTTTGCACATCAATTTATTATTATTAATCATGTTACATTCAAATAAAAACGGATTATAAACCAGTAAAACAATTTCCAATGATGATCATTCAGTTCTAACCATAATTGCAGTATAGATTCCTGTACACAAAACAGGTAGTGAACAAAAACTATAGATTACATGTAGTAATAAAAGAAAAAGTTAATAATTAAAAACTTCTGATATGAATCATTTATGTATTAACTCTTTCTACATAACACTCTGTGCTCCTTCCATTGGATGGCAAACAAATTGGAGTTCAGAAATAATTTTATTCAAATCCCAATGAACTTTATTGTTTTCACATGCCAACTTCTGGAATTGAAGTTTGCTATAAAAGAAATCCACAAATTAATTTTTTAATTCAGAAATATTACTTCCATGACAGTCCTACATGGAATATAAACTACTCAGAGTAGGTATTCCAAGTAGGTACTTTCTGAGTGATTGGAGTAGGTACTCCTGGGTAGATACATCAAAGTGTTTGTAAAGCATAAACAAATATATGGAATTGAATTGGAATTGATAAATTTGATGTGGAATTGGAATTGACCAAATGGAATTGACCCCATATGTCTGAGACTAATTATAATCTAACTAATAATATCATAGATTTTATAAGGCACCATACTAGCGGGAATCACTTAAAGGCGATGTACAGTGAGATCACATGATCAGTTCTAAGCTATTATTAACAGGCACTTATTGCAAACTGTACTTAGAAACCCATTAGCATAAAGAAACAGGATTTAGAGAAACCTATTGGTATAAAGAAACAAGATTGTAACCTGTACTTAGAAACTCATTGGTATAAAGAAACAAGAAGGTCCACCATAGAATGACCTCACAAAGTCAGAATGTTATCGCCATGAATGAGCACAGACTGTAATGTAACAATTTGTATAAATGTGGCACTTTGCCCTGCTGTGACGGTGAACTTATGTATTATGGAACAAATGACAGATTACAAACTGCACTCAGTGACATTCGTTAAACCAGCATCCTCAAGATATGGCATAATATGAATATCAAGGCCAAGACTACAAGTACCAGATTGCACCGAGACTATGTATTATGAGCCCTAGTAAATTTTAAAATGGACATTGAGGCCTCAGAACAAGATCTCACAAATAAATATTTTGGTATAAATTATGCAATATTTTGTACATGTTATGGTAAGCTGGTGCCAACATAGTTGACATGCACTGGACACCATAATAATACTAATACAAGGTTTGTATTATGTAATATTTAAAATTTTATTACATAACTTAAGTTGAATCAAAATAATGTAATCTTTCAAATGTATAAATTTGGGATCAAATACATCAGTGTTTGTATTCAAAAGTATTGAAAAACTTTTGTTCAAACATTTGTATTTCAACATTCCAAAATAAAAAGTATTTGTATTTAAATACCTTCACAATGCATCTTCTAATACATGCTTTTTCAAAATCTGTTACATGTATTGATCTGAATATCTAAAATACCAATTCATCCCACAGAGCTGCTAAATCACAACAAAGACCTACACATTCCAAGTGGCACAAAGTAAAATTCTCAACTGGCAATAGTGTTTGCTCTATACTGTATGTTCCTGATTACAAACTTCTTGCTCTGAACTGGCTAATTTTGCAAGAAATTATTGATATCTTAACTCCCTTTGAAAGTGCCACACACAGTGATCAGGGTTACTGGGCTGTGACTGGTACAGTGGTAGTATGTTGGTGCCCTGTGTGCATATTCTGAAGCAGACATGGGGTCAAGGTAATGTACTGAGGGCTGAACAGCACAACAAATCCGACACTGGTTCTGATGCAGAAGGTGACGAGATGTATGATGACATATGAACAGATGTTTATTGAAGATGATGAATTTTGGATAAATATTGTAGACGTTTTGCTGATTTTATTGCGTCTTATACATGGGTTCAACTCCAGGCTTATTGCTCTTAGAAACAGGTGCATCTTATACACGAGTGCGATTTATACACGAGTATATATGGTAGTGTATTCAGTCTGAAAGCCAAGTTTTGAAGCAAGCCATTACTGCAAAATCTTCACAGATGGTAACAGATCCACATCCACAGATAATAAATGAGCATCTTCCACCTGAGAAATATTGTGACTTTAGTTTTCTGATTGATGCACCAGTAGATATAGCCCATGGTAGTCTGGAAGCTGAAATTGATAACTACCTCAAAACCATGTGCCTGCCAAAAGCTGATCTAGTTAGCTTATGGAAGTCCCATCCTGAAAAATACCCAAGATAAGTCAAGTACACTCATAACAATTTGGGCATACCAGCATCAGCTGCTGCAGTGCAGGCACTTTCAAAATTTAAGTATTGGTAAGAAAAGATCTTTCACCAAGAGCGATAAGCAGATGTAAGATTAGGTGATAAAAAATGTGATGTAATAATATTAATATGGTGTTATATGTGATGTGATGATAATTGATATATATAATGTTTTTCTAATAGTAATAGTATCACAAGTTAGTGTATCAAAATAATTAATCCCCCCAAAAAGTATATGTATCTGATATACTTTACGATGTACTTGTATTTAAGCACACTTAACATTTGATTGTGTTTGACCTGATGAAAAATATTGGTACATGTATTTAAATCTTGTGTAATGTATTTGACCCCATGCCTGAAAATGTATCAATATCATGATTATGTATTACATCAAATCGAAGAAATTATCATGACTTAGTGACTAAAGCAGAACTGGATATCAAGCACTGTCATTTATAACCATTTTAAGATACTCAGGAACTTTTGTTGATTTGTTTTTTCTAACTGTAAATTGGTTAAACCTGGAAAATATTGCTGAGGGGAGACTCCCTAAGGAAATGAGATGATCAGATGAAACATCCACCAAATACAGGTGAAACTTAGATATATGGTGCAGTATGCTGCCAAATCCACTATGGGAACACTTATTTTATTGTAGAAATTGCCCATACAGTCACTGGTTAATGGTTACATGCCACTTTTTGTTTTGTTTGAGGATCTGGACTTCTAACAGTAAATAGTGTAGCTGCACTATTTTAATGTCTCACTTTTATTTAAGAGAAAACAGCAGTCTCATTTAAGAAGATCAGCCACTAGGCAAAACATTTACATGTAGTAAGTCAAGAAACTAATTTCTAAATTGATCAGTAAGATTTGAAGTTTCAAATAGGAATCCAGGAATTTATTAAATTATTAACAATGCAAATCTTAACACTGTCATTTACTTGTGTTTTAGTTACTTTGTAATGATAGACTAATACATCTACTTATTATATTCAACATGGTAGACCCAGAATCTCTCATTTTGTTTGTGTGCATTTGTGCACACACACCTATGCAGTACAGTGCAAACTGGACATTCGCCTTTGTTTTTATTCGCCCGTCATTTAGTTTAGCCTGTTTTATTTTAGCCCCTGGGGAACCATTGCCCTTGATTTACTTAATTACTATGAGAAAATAGTTTAAATATAATTTATTACCATATCAAAAACAACCATAATTAGACAAGGCCAGCAAAATATATACAGGTTTACAGCAGCAGTTTAAATCTGTGTGCATGGTTTGGAGATCCTACTGATCTCAAGGAGTAGCTCCTTTCCATCCAATTTGTTCACAACACAATCATCCACACTGCAAAGATCATTGTCTACTAACTTTTATATTTTACAAATTACACCTGCTTTAAATTCAATACTTTGTTGGCAATCAACTGTGCTTGTACATCCATTAATCTGGCCTCTTGGTGGAGCAATTTAACTAGCTGATATAAATGTATACGATATAACACAAGCCTACAAGGACGAATAGTTCCTTTTATTGTGGGAGAATAATAACAAAGGGGGAATAGTCATTTTATAGCGAGGGCGAATAGTCCATAACCCGTACAAGTTATTAACTGCACATTAGATTAGAAGATTATTGACTGATGTATAGTTAATTATTTATATAAATCATAGATCTACAAATTAACTAATCTCCTAAAAGGCTAATTCAGATTAATCATTATTTATCATGTCTAATGTTTCACAATATTTGTTTACAAGTCTATTCAGTTGCTGGCACATCTGTTAGTAATAGTGTTAAAGTTTAGTAATCAATATTCATATATTGCGTACAATCTAACAGAAATCGATACCATTTTAGAATATAGAAATCGAATAACATCAACAATCGATCTGACGCGGTGGGAACAATGCCAGAACTGGCTAACGCTAAACACACGAGGCTGATCATAGTCTAGATCTAATTACTTAAATAAGTTAGGTTTAGACTTTAGTCTAGATCTAGACTACTCGTCTCTAGAAGGTCTAGATCTAGAGTGTAGAGCATTAGATTTAGAGTCTACCATTACGATTACCCTCACCTCATTTCCGACATCATTCGGTCGCTTTTGTTGTGGCGATTTCAGAAGAAAAGACGATATCTTGGCCTGTTTTATCATGCCGAAGGTGTTCCTGGCCGATACACAAGATTGCAACTGTCTGACAACTAATACGACCATGAATATCACGAGCTAAAATGTACCAAAACAACTGATTGTCTCAACGGAGATTACCCGCCATTTCACTGACCTAGTTACTTCGACCAATAACGTTTGTCGACTGAGGACACACCCCTTATATTTGTTGACGTCACCCACGTGCACGTATAACATTATTCCGCATTGTATGATATTATTAGTAGCTCGTGGGTAGTCCAACTGTAAGCCTTCAACAGCAAAACAGCACAGAAGAGAATATTTCTGCAATTCCAGGTGCAGGATATAACACAAAACGTGGTGAGCGATAATGCAGTTTAGTATGGTGAATGACTTTTCTGACAATTCATGTTTGACATGTAGTCCTAGAGGCTAGACCCTACTCAGGCTGAGGAGGGTCTAGGACTAGACTAGTCTACATGTCTCAGGCTACTCACTCAGTGACTGTGTTACTCTATTATGTTTCTCACTATCTGTTTTTTATCTGCATGTGGACTAGACTACTTTAGGGCCTTCTCTGCTTCAGCCTTATCATCTTATGAGCTATATTTAATATTAGAACTTGCTAAATCTGTCGTACTCGCAGTAAACATGTTTGTAGGTCTAGATCTAGTTGATGATCATGATGTCGTGGCTTCGGTTATACTACTTAGTACTTATATGCATTTATAAATATCCACATGAAAATGTAATTCACCACTTAGTTTATGATAGGAATAAAAAAAACAGATATACATACATGTGTGTTGTTTATAGCTAATTTCAGTTTGAGATCATGGCCCATATTAGTGCCCCATGGTAAGTGACCAATGAGCCATCACATACCCTGTTAATTAAGTGTCTCCTAAAGATGTTGATAAAGACAACCTATCAAGCTGTATATTGTAATTGAGAGCAATAATGCCTCTATAAGCATCAACAGTTTTGCTATCAACAGATATGAAGGTTTGGATGAAATGGCCAAATATATTAAAAGTGGCTCACCAGTCCCCACTTTCCCCTATATCTAATACAATGACTTAATTAATGTTGAGATGACACCAGCACCACATTCACAAAGAAAATACTTTAACTACTAAAGCATGCAACAAGATCATTACTGCATTTTGCTCAATACTATGACTTAAAATTCATTAGACCATTGTGGTCAGGTGTATGGGTAAAGGCATCTTGCACATAGAGAATAATAATGTATATTTAATAAAGCGCCCTTACTAGCAGGAGTCATTCAAAGGCGCTGTACAAATAATATGTAATTTAACAATACCCCAAATAATATGTCTGTAAGTGATTTAAAAGATAATAATTATTTTTCTGTGAAAGCGACCTTGAACAGGTGTGTTTTTAGACAACCATCAGACGCCCATTTGAGTCAAAAGTTATGGATACTATTTTTTGGTTACTTAGCCAGGTACTCGGCTGGTACTTTCAATATAGTACCAAGTTTTACTTGTGATAAGTGAAATCTATTGAATTAAAGTTTAAAAACAAAATTTCCAATGTAAATAATTTAAATAGTTAGTCTGTAATTTTAACTAATTTAATAAAAAAAATCCACTTTCAAGATTGACTGATGTGATTCACATAAATCAGTACTTATTAGTGCATGTTATAATTATTCAATAATATTAATTTATATCAGAAATTAAAAAAATATGTAAGGATATGGTATAATAAAGTATCTACTGGGTGTTGGTATAATCAGACAGCCACTAAATATGACCCCCTCACCACTTTCAGAACAAAATATGATCCCCTCACCACTTTTAGCACAAAAAATTATAAGAGTGTAGGAACTAGGAATATATTTTTTTTACATATTCTGTCAGGAAGAATATAACTTCTTTAATTTAGTGACACTTGGACTATGTTTATACACATATGTAGCATACCAACTGCCAATATATTGTGATATATTAATAACACGAAGTATTATGACATATTGTGAAACACTATAAAATGATATTGAGCTGGTAATAGTGTTATTTAGCCATTACTAGCCCAGTTTATTCTGTGTGTGTTTTGTTGTGTGTGTATTTATTTGTTTGTATATTTTTCTCTCCCATACTCTGCTCCCTTTCCCATATCATTCTAATTAAACCAGGTGTGGAGTTTCTATTTGTGTGAAATAACAATTGACCTGAAAAGGGTAATTTCTTGGATGCAATGGTGAGGATTTGTATCATATAAATTACCAGCTACGCCTTAGAGTAACCTTCTTACAGGTCATATAGGGCGCTATATAATTTTTTTATATTATTATTATTATAATAATCTATGTCAATGTGAAAGATTCGCTTTTGGTTAAGTATTTTGAGCTATTATATATACTGCACATGGGATATAATATAAACATTATTTCAGACTATAAAACCATATTTTGACACAATAACCGACATGTGTGATTCATGAATACATTGACCTCCTAAGTGTTATCAGGTGCATTTGTTACAAAACATTATACAAATCGTATTAATGTTAAATTGTATTTTGATTTCTTGTTTTATAATGAAAACACACCTGTTGCTATTGAATCTGTTGTTATCTAGCAAAATATCTAGGCTATCAATGTTAGACCAAATAATGATATGAGGATGGGCACCAGCATACTATTTACTCTCATCCACCGATGATATCATGGTAATTTGAATGTCGTGACTGATATAGAAGTGAGCTGGAAACAGTTAGTGTCCTGTCACTGTATTTAACCACAAACATCTAATAACAGGACTGAAAAATGAAATCGAGCACTGTCCTATGTTTGAAGGATGTTTCAACTTTGGTATCACCTCCATCGCCTTTAGAGAATGCAAGTGGCCTATTTAGGCTACCACAGGTACAAAAGTGGCCATAATAGTATTACATGTATAAGTTAAAAACGATTATTGTTATTGTGTTATTAATACAATAACACTTAATCTTTTAACTTTTTGCATTAAGTTACTGCGCTCTTTTGAGCGCAACCTATGTATGATGGTAAAATGTGCTTTTGCCAGTTTTGCCCATTCTAGAAAAGAAGCCAGAATCTGATTATGACAGCAGTAAAAACTGGTTTAAAACACCACCATCTCAAATCTGCTAACACCATTTGTTTGTAGTCCAAAGTTTATGTAGATCTATTTAAACAAATTAATAGTTTTTATGTGTAAGCCTTTTCTTGGTAGAAGTGAAACAACAAAGACCTGACCCAAATACTTCGCCTAATACAGGTCATGGTGCCCTACTGGTTTAGTGAAAGATGAAAAACAAGGACGTGCTAATTGTTCAATTCTACAAACGTCTTCTGATGTTATCTGTTCAAGTGGCTTCCTCCAGTGCATGACAGCTGTTTGAGTGGTCAAATGAAGACTAATGCCCGCTTGCTTAGTGTTTGATTATTTGGTGTTTTCAAATCCCTGAAGACGCAGGCATTACACGTTCATGAATATTTATTAAATTCTAACAGGTCGATAAAAATCCAGTTCTTTTTGGACAGATGTATTAAAATTAATATTGCATCAGTAATGAGAACTGCCTGCCACCATCTTCAGGAAACCTATTGTCCAAAAATCATTATTGACACAAGAAGCAGTCATTATCCAGGAAAATTCCTTTGTTAGATTTCATGTAGACTATTGTAACATCCTGCTATATGCCATATATATGACTATAACATCAGTTATCTTCATTGAGTTCAGAATGGTCCATTTCAAATAAGGACAGCTACTATAAAATATATGATCATATCACTTGAGTTCTACATAAACCACATTTGGCTTCTGGTGATAGAGCATATAATATTCATTTCAAGCTCCATTGAATTTGTCAATGACAGCACACCTGAATATCTATGTGAACTCTTGTAGAAAGTCATCCGAACTATTGCAAGTACCTTAAATTTGTCTCAACTCAAGTTGTGTGGCTGCTGTATAATTAATGTAACAGTCACCACTCTGTTGTTGTTTTTATTATTATAATGATTATTATTATTGAAAACAAATTGGGTTTGCTGCCACAAGATTCTAACAGATTATTTAATAAAAAATATTATATCAAATATCGAGAAGGTATGAACACTTCTTGAATGGTTCTTGAACATGAAATGGTCCTAGTCATGAAACGTTCGTGAACATTTCAAGGCACAGAGTTTGGGAATTGTTCATGAACATTACTGAATGCACATAGTTCATGAATGGTTCTTGAACATGAAATGGCCCTATTCATGAAAAGTTCATGAACATTTCAAGGCGCAGAGTTCAGGAACTGTTCATGAACATTTCCATGCAATTGGTCCATGAACAGTTTATGAATGGTTCTTAAACATGAAATGGTGTTATTCATGAAAAGTTCATGAACTTTTCAAGACACACAGTTCATGAATTGTTCATGAACGTGTCAATGCACAGGTTCGTGAACAGTTCATGAATGGTTCTTGAACATGAAATAGGCCTACTCATGAAAGGTTCATGAACTTTTCAAGACACAGAGTTCAGAACTGTTCATGACACAGAATTCATAAACAGTGGTTCTTGAACATGAAATGGTCCTATTCATGAAACTACAACAGAATATGAACACTTCATGAATACAAAGGTGAATAGTTTATGAACATTTGATGCAGTTCATAGACTATTGAGACACTGTTCGTCTAGATGAGTATATCTGAAGGGTGTTTCATCTTTGACTTCCCTTTATTACCTTTGAAGGCCGTTTGGCCCATTTAGCTTATCATGTACACAAAAGTGGCCGTAAAACAACAATCATCATCATCATCATTCTGTAACTGCTCATAAACTGATGGTCTGATGCTGGGGAACTGGTCTATTCGCTCTCGTTTTCATTAAGGTGGTAGAATGGAAAGTGAGAAGTTCTTGGTTTGGGTCCACCCAATAGCTACTGATATGGATGATTCAACCATGCAGTAAGTACCCGATGTCGGATGATGATCGTGGATTATTGTATGGATTATGGATCTGTAAGGCAGCTAGAAATGGCATACTACTCAGGCAGCTGACATTGGTACTGGCACTGGTCCGGGGGATGAATGAACCTTTTTTTGAAAAATGCAAAGTTCTTAGAACGGTGAACATATGAAACAGATAGATAGATAAATAAATAGAATATAGTTGTCAAGGAAAGGTCATAGGATTTATTTCTTATTCATGATGAAAAATTCCAGATTATCAAAACTGATCAATAAAAAATGCTAATGGAACAACCTTTTCCAATTTAAAGAGAATGGCTGTGGAATGTGAGACTGTATTATGTATATATGTTCTGGAATAGAGATTTACAAAATACAATTTTTCTCATCGTTCCTATTAGCCTGGATGTGTGTTCCTAGAAATATTGAAGAATTTAGGTCATGTAAAAATGTATTTTCTAATGAAAACGTATTTCTTTTGACATCAATGAGGGAACCCTATAAATACAGATACCTACACTACTCCCACATGAAGGTGTTTCTGACTGAAGTGAATATTTGTCTGTCAGTGATAAGACATGACACCCTGAAGGCTGTAAGTTGTATATGGGGTTCAGTTAGAATTGAAGACTTTAACTAGCAGAATATCATAATAATAACTTTTGTATCTTGTCTCTCTCAATTTTGCTGATGAATAAGCAGGTTTTTAAAACACATTAGTGTATCTAGCACATATGTATTTGTGTAATAAATAATATTGATAATAATAATAAGCATTTTTGCAATTAGATCAGCTATGTACTTTGTGCAGTTTCTCAGTCTTAGAATTAGGCCACTGTGTCCTCGAACATGTTGTAAGAGGCGGCTAGCTGAAATTGTGCTATTAACCTTTGGTGCACGAGTGACGTGTCTTTGAACCCTACCAACTCATGAGATCTTTTACCAGTGACTTTGTGGGATTTAATTTATGCAATACCAGTTCGTTCCCCATTTTGCTGTAGGTTACGCCTTGTGATTATATATGTCAATTTGAAGTCGGTGATGGTAGTCATCTATGAATCAGTGCAGGTAATGTTGTTATGTTTACATATGATACTTTGACAGTGAAGTAGTTTCGATAAGAAACAGATTTTGTTCTCTTCCTGTCATTGACCGTTTTTATTAAGTGGTCAAGTTGGTGATAGTTTTCGTCTGGTGAGCCAACAAAACTTAGCAAAGCAACCAAAGGATCTTGGCCTTCCATGTGAGACAATTTTCCACCCGATGGATTGTTGTTCACAAAGGTTTTCTCTTCTTAAGTGAACTAAGTTCCTTCTCAATTAATCCATATTTTAAGCATCTTATGTAGAATAAAATATGTACTTTATACAAAAATTTATTTAATATTCTTATATTTATTGGAACACAGAATATTTCATCTGCGTTATGTCAGCGTATGTTGCTGTTTTTTTTTGATCGTATTTGCTGTAATACAGATTTGTACTTTACCAGGTCAACAAAACATAAACACTGAGTGGCCTCGAGCAAAAAGGACCGTCGTGGGATTGATGTTAACTAATACTTTAAAAACATTACAGCTATTTCAAGACAGATCGAGATAATATGAAACTAAAAATATGTTTCAGGTTGCACCAATCAAAAATCAGTTGGAACATTGTAGTGAAATCCTTCATGTTAAGGTTCATAATGCTTCTATGACAACCTGATAATAATTGTTTGTTTAACTAGGTCAACATGCAACTGTTGTGCATTTGTAATTCATGAGAATGATTTGTGATTGATGATCATAGTTTTATGCTTCACTGAGAACATTCGAATTAAAAAAAAAATTGTAAATAGTCTGTGCTAGAGAAGATATTGTCAGCTCTATAGTAATACTAGTATTGAAAGATGAGATATTTTTCTGTTATAGTTTTTGTCCAAATCTCCAGGTTGTCAGACAACTCTCGACTATGTTTAGATAAGATCGTATCTATTTAAATTAAATGTGAAATTGATACCCCAGTTCACCTATAGGTATTATCTGTTCAAAACCTAATTTTAGCCAAGCATCCTTTCATCTATGTCTAGCCTCTTGCTGATTTCTGTTCTGGTTTGTCCTTCAAAGGGCCCCAGTTTGACCGTTGTACAACTGAGCCATCATGAGTAGACTCATTCAGCCAGGTGCGGTGAACCTCGATGAACCACGATATGACCAGGGTACGTACATGGGAAGAGCGAAACATTTCTTCATCACAACCAATCCCCTGAATCTGTTTGTGACCAGTACAACGTTGGAACATGCCAAGGAGATAGTGGAAGGTTACAGGTACACTTTTATCACATTCTTAGTAAAGATATTTCTCTTTGTTTAACTTTTGATGCATATTTGAGTGAATACTTTAAAAGAAAAACAAAGAAAAGATGACTTCAGTACACACGTAATAAACTGACTTTCTGTTAATGTCAGTTTTTATTAACCAGGTCATAAATATATCACCAAGTCCTGTATAGCCTGAAATACGCTCCCCCCCGAGCAGTCCGATTAATCAAGATTCACCTTATTATTCATTAATGGTCACAATTATCATGTTGTATTAAAATTTAGTATTTAGTGCACATGTCTTAATAAGGAGCCGCCTTACTTCCTATGGGGTGAGTGAGTAGTTCATTTAACCTTGGTACTATTCACACTTGGGATATATGGCAGTCAGGGGAATCACCGGGTTAACAGCCCATAAACACAGCTATCAATTTGAATTGAACCAAGAACCTGACAGTTTGCACCAAGATACTGTAACCACTATGGTATCAGAACATTCCCTTTGTTCTAAAGCAGTTGTTGTCTTAGGGCAGTGTCATCTTCTCATACCTCAGGATTATATTTTCATTACTGGATTTGTTTTTAAAGTTGTCGAGCTGGACTACTGGAAACCTTTATATTTGTGGGCTGTATTCCGTATTTGGCTGCCCCTCAGTCATATGGCCTTGTGTGATGAGCACTCGGGGTGAACCAGTCATGTACTCACTGAATCACTCTCTCACGCATTCAAATTGGAGTACTAATAAGACACATGATTCTGAGGACCATGCAAGGATGAGATAAGCTACTCAGAGTATCTTTAGAATCTCCCCCACAGTATTTCTGAACTTATAAGTTAATTGTTGATTCTTGGACTGCACTGAGATTTCAAGCTGTACCACATCACATGGATGTCATTATAACTGCATGTACAGATTATACTTTTACCCATCGATACTAGAAATAATATATCCCCTGATATTCCACAACTTGAATAATTTTATTAATCTAATATCACGCACCATGTTATGTCTGCGGTAAATGCTGTGTTGTGGTGATAAGATAGAAAAAGATTCAGACGATGAAAAGAAGTGTTTAATAGAATGATCAAGACTTTTTTCTCACTAATCAGAATGGGCCATGTCCTTAATTAACGCAAAATATATTTCTGGCCTAGAAGATCAAACCCAATTTGGAAATTCTGTTACCATTTATGATAATGGTAAACAAACATACTGCGTGTTGTTAAAAGAGACCGACATTATACGTGTGAAAATTGTTGGGTATAAAATATAGCGATGTGTAACATATTTGGAGCATTAGAGACTCAGATTTGTTAAAGAATAGTATCAGTATTGTGTACCAGGAGATAATATTAAGCATAAGACTGCATTGTTATGAGTATGCAATCCTCAACTATTTATGCATATTTATGCTAGGTATTGCTTCGTTTTCGATTGTAAATATTGACATTTTTAATGGTTCTCATTGTTGTATTGCAATATTTTGGTGGATGGTCCCTTTATGGGAGACTGCTTCATTGTTAGCAATTACACAGTAGCTAGGTCCCACGTCTGTTTTGAATGTGATCCGATCTCATTTTTAAGCTGAAATATTATGCAGACACCTAAAAGTTCGAGTTTAGAAAACACATAGGGGATGTTTGTGTCCAAATTATGTCTTCAGACCAAATGAACCTGTAATTTTAGAAGATATTTGAATGGTTGCATTATTGTAAACTGACTGAAACCTATTATCAGTGATGGATGCTTTTTTTATGAACGATGTTTTGAATGAGCCATCATTTGATACGAGCCTATTATTATTATAAAAAAAGTCTGAAGATGGTTTCTTAGTTCTCCTATAACAATCAATTGTTTCATGTAACCCATATATCTGTATGCTGCCCATGTGGATACAATGTTCATTGTATATTTTTGTAGACAATGGTTCACTGACCCACATCAAGGGTCATATTGTTTTAACTTTAAGTAAGAATACTTCAGTTTTTCAATAGGGCACAAGTTGAGAACCCCATTTTTCTAAACCTTGCCACAATGGCCTGCATAATCTAGCTCTTACTGTCGCAGTCTTTCAGTCCAGGTATTCCAATTATGCAGTGGTTAAAAGACTGCACTGCAAATCTCCAGGCTGCAGGTTCGAAACCAGTTCCTATCTGTGTTTGTTGGATATATTTTCTCGGGAATCACCAATCGGCCGTTTGTCACAAATGTCAATAGTACTGAGGCTAAACCTGACTCGTGTATCTTTCTGTGAGGCACATTCACTACTCTGTAGTCATAATTCGTCATCAACAAAGTTATACACTAAATCTGATGTTGATTGTTTCATTGTGCTAAAGTTTACCATAAGAATCATAATGTTAGCTAGACAGCCATCCAAATAGTTGTCCACACATTTATGTGGTTGGTCAGAAAATGAACCGGACAACATAATTTATACAAAATATGTCCAGTTAAATTAGTATTTTAATACATTTAAATGGCTAAGAGTAGCTGTGAGAGTATCCAGATTTCCAAATTTTTGGGGGCTAATGGCCACTACTATTTGCGTATTTCTCTCACTCTCAATTAATTTTCTGGCTAATACACTGCCTCTTTATTAGCCTCTGTATCTACCTTGGTTCAGTCATTGTTTTGGGATGTTACTCATTCAGAGATGTGCACATAATTATTTCATGTGCACTGCATAATTTTAAATTGGTGGACAAAAATTACATGCACAAAATGTATTCAGAAATGAAATTTCTTTTATTGCAGCAGAATAATATGGTAAATTCCACTAAAATGACATTACTAAATTAATTAGATTTACTGAGTTTTGGTAAATATATATACCTCAAGTACAGTGATGTTGATGGTCAAGGCTTGAAATAGTTACCTTTCTTCCAGTGCCACCAGAAATGTTCCAAAATGTTTCTGAATGCTCAGCAGGTAACTTTACACAGATATGTAAATGACAATAATATGTAAAATAACATGCCACGATTGTAAAATAAAAATAGAGGAGACTGAATGGAGTTTTCAGACATTAATATTAAAATCAATGAACTGCAGAATTCTGCTAATACAAAATATTAATACACACATTTCTCTGATCATGACAACATTGGTTCATATTCTAAAGCTAAAGGATATTTACACTTTGACTATAGACATTGGAATACAAACAACTTTGGCTTTTCATCTGAAGGCAGTTTATATTTGTTTTGTTGTCAAGCCAAATACTACATCTATATATATATATCCAACATATGGGTGTTCACATTTTTGCTGTTGGTGTTTAATAATTATTTGATCAGTTTCAATACAACAACTATTAGCTTGTGTTAAGCTGCATAATGATTCAGTCTCAACTGGATGCACTGTGTGTGAGCTTTGTATGTATGTTGGCGAGCTTTTGACAACAACCACCCATTCATTTTGACTTATAATATTGAAATTTATGCATGCTATACTGTTGGTTCTTTTGCTGTATAATAACTATCATACTGGCATACAATTTGTGTCGGTGATCTGTTGTACATAGCAGCATTTTCAAAATAATAATTGTATAAATGGTGGAATATTATTGGTCCTCAATGAGTTTTGAGAAATGAAAGAAACCTTCATTTAATAATTTAGCAATGAAATGGTATTCCACCAACAGAGATGGTATATTTAAAATATACAATCTCTATGAATATGATACAGTTGGTATGCACACTCCAATTAATACATAGAAGAATTCTAGCTTTACTTATTTGATAGACTGGTTGTGTGCAAGTACATGCATGTTTGTGTATTTTTTGTGTGTATGTGTGTGCAGATTAGATAATAATATGGGACATTTAGTACGGTACATCAGTTCAAAATAATTGATGGTTCATCACATCAGAAAGTTTGAGACACTGCTTTACATTATAAATAATACTAATCTATAATAATTAATCTCTCAAGCAAATAATTAATATTCAGTTATGGTTTATTCAGCGGGTAATTGCCAAAAAATATCACTAGACACTAAACTATCTCACCAAAAGATAAGATGTTGTGATGTCTTCTTTTATCTTCAGGAATAATGAAGACATTTACAAAATAGAAATATTATTTTGTCTATTATATTATATTATCCTTATTGTGTCAGTTTTATAATTGGTTCCGAATGCTGTCTTCTGATAGGAAAGGTATATTGGTGAAGCAGCTGACCGAAGATGAGTTATGGAAGGCCAAGCATCTCTATGACTCCGCCTATCACCCCGACACGAAGGATAAAATGCTTCTGATTGGTCGGATGTCTGCCCAGGTGCCCATGAACATGACCATAACTGGAATGATGATGACCTTCTACAAGTAAGTCATCCCGACACGTTAACTAGAGTGTCAACATCTGTGCCACTTTAAAATATAATATCATTTATCATCATAATAACAATGATGTGTGTTGGCGTGGAGGTCTGTGGGTGATACGAGTATAGGTGTCTCAAATTGTTTTTTTTTATATCCATTCATATGAAGATCGTGTGACTGTACAATTTGAATGTTGTTCAGTATTTGCAAACAATATGTCACAACTGTTGACATTTATATTAGATATCAAAAGGTCTTGATTTGGTTACCATTAACAGTGTATAGGGGAGGAGGTCTCTTCTGGCTTTGAATTTCACGATGACTTCGATATCAATACTTCTGTGAGTAATCTTATCAGAAAATAAAACAATATTTGCTGTGATTATCTGACATTAATTCAATTTATTAATTAATTTGGATACAGAGTGTGCGTATGTGTGTGTTTTAGGATACATATAGATAAGCATAGGTGTGGAACATCAACAACTTTAAACCTCCTTTAATACCTCTACCTCCATAAATCTAAATCTAAATAAACTATACATACATCCGTCTAAATACAAAATTTCTACAACTCCATATATCGATACATATGTAGATATACCTATGCATGTGTCTACGTTACTCATCAGCCTGTGGGAGCCAGCTAATTTGCTCCTTGTTAGCGACAAATATGTCACACCCACAGGAAAGCGGCTACATGCAGGCTACATACAAAAAGCGGAAGCACGTAAAACATACCATTTGATACCACAACTCGCAGTAAACATCACGTGTCTGTGGTTCAATGGCGACTTACTACAGACACATCATAAACTATTTTGACACCACAGTTTACATTCAACAGTAATTTTCTGTGGTCCAAAAGAAACCTGTATATAAAACATTTCGACACCTTAGATGCTGACCTCAGCTTTATTCTGGGTTTGAATAACTAAACAAATCCACTCGTCCCATTTGGGACATACAGCCAAGAGCCCATAAGGAAATATGACGATGAGGTCAAAACCTTCTATGGAAGCATAAAACATTCAACAAGTACAGATAATACAATGGGATTCAGTCTCATGGCAGGAAAGTCTATGATCCAATGCGGCAGTATCAATCAGTTGCTTTGGCATCACACTCAACTACTTTTAGAAGCTTGGTCACCTTCTTAAGTACACCACAATTTAATGCATAACATGCTGAAATGGATGTACACTTGTGTGTGAGGTGGCATATGTGATATAGGTGTTAGTCAAGGAGGTAACAGAAAAAGATTAGCAATCTTAAGAGCTTATGTTTGTCAAAATGTTTGAGAGCCAATAAAACAGGGTGGAAAGAGCATTGCACTACAGATTTCATGATTTGGTGTTCAAATCTGTTTGATACATGATATGTTTCCCTATAAATGGTGCCCTTCAGTCATAGGTCCCAAGGTGTGATCATCAGTGAGGCTAAATATACCACTCACCTTCTTACTCACTGATTCACCCACCTAACCACCTGCTCACTGACCCGCTCACAGACTCACTCACCTGCTCAACTACCCACCCACTTTATGAGGATGTTGCCAAATATTTCTAGTTTTATTGGTGGCTTTCCTGTTTTCAGCCACTTGCTACAATCAAAGAAAAGTCCATACAATTAATGTCATTCATTACCCTGAGTGCCTCTAATTCTCATTGTAAAAAGCATTGATTTTGCATCTAATATAGGACCACTATAATTATATGCATGTGAGAACACGCATATCAAAGGGTGTGATAAATACATGACCATTTTGTGCAAATATATAAGTCGCAATGCAAGTCTCATTCAAACTGTCTCTGGCCAACAATATTACCTGTCAAGCAACTGCCAGATGTGATAATTTAAATGAGGATTTATTAGCATTATTGAGTGCTGATTGTCTTTGGCTGAACATCTCCAACTTATTGACCAATGATAGTTCTTCCCCAGTTATGTCTGATGGTGTGTATGACGTTTTCTGCTGACAGTGTCTTGGCTAGTGTCTTGGCTAGTGCTATTTGCATTGTTACATAATTGTTATGTGATTTCAACACACCTTGAGTAAAGGTAATTGCTGCTTGAGCAGCTCTTGTTAGAGATATGCAAACTTAAAATTGATAAAGGCATTATTTTACATTTGTAATTGCAACCTCTACAAATATTTTGGATATAAATTGTAAGCAAATTTCTCAATTAATCACATTATATTTTTGATATTCCTGATATATTAAACATTGTTATTTTAAGAAACGAGGATCATCTGTATGGTGTGTGTGTGTGTGTGTATATATATATATATATATATATATATATATATATATATGCTGATGTTTTCCTCATACACTCATTTGCTAACCCTAACAAACAGCATATTTTACTGGTAAGTTCATATTCATTACAGAACAACTCCAGCTGTTGTCTTTTGGCAGTGGATCAATCAGTCATTTAATGCCATAGTCAACTATACGAACAGATCTGGAGATAATCCCATCTCCACACAGTAAGTAATCAGAGAAGAAGTTGTGCTGCTTTCTGGTGATTTATAAATACTTCTCCGCTAGCAGTTCACTTTAGATAGTATTTAGAATGAGCAATGATTTTATGTAATGTTCACTGTTAATTTGAAGACTAATAAATCTAACAGCTTCGTACACACATGCATATACACTGATGCTGAATAAACTATATATGCTGTATTAGTTTGGGTTGATAAATGTATTTATATAAACTATTAACACAAAGAAAACTGATAAAGATGTGGAAACTGACAATTTCAAAAATGATCTTAGTATGTGTTTGTAGAGATAATTATTCTTGTCACAGTAAAAAGCTAAATTTGTTTACCTCAGCTACCAGTATTATATATATATATATATATATATATATATATATATATATATATATAATATATATATCTACCCATAGACGTCTCGGAGTGTCCTATGTGGCAGCAACTACAGCAGCAACTGCTACTGCTCTTGGACTCAACAAAATGGTTAAGGTTAGTTTAGAGAACAAGTGTATTAACTAATATTACACAATGACATTTCTGATTGTAAAAATATATTGTAAAAAAGGCTAAATTCATTTTAAATTATTCTGCGAGATGTAATTATATTAATTTTGTTGCTTGCAAAAGATAAGTAAATAGCCATTTGAGTGTGTTTTGAGATCAGACCATGTCTGGGGGTTATTAAAGTAATTATTTGTCGGATTTTATCTGTTCCAGAATTTACCTCCTCTCGTAGGACGATATGTTCCCTTTGCCGCTGTTGCTGCTGCTAACTGTATTAACATACCACTGATGAGGAGCCGGTAGGTGGCAGCACTTCATGGAATAGTGCAACTTTTTCCTCTAAATAAACGGATGCATCTAATAATATTTGATCAAAGTTGTAAATCTGTGCTTGAAATGAGTGCATAGTGAATGGTTCACTCATATTAAGTACTGATTTGCTTACATTAATCTAAGAATGCCTAGACTCTTAGAGAATAGAGTTTGTTTAATTAAAAAAATAAGCAATGAAATATATGCAGCTTTAGTAGATGTTTTGCTTCATTTTATCACACAAAAAGTAATATTTTTATTATCTAATGTGAGTAATGTATTCATTATTAGAATGTTTTTTATATATTTATTAAAATGAGATGTAAGTTTACGTAATAATTTGAGATAAGTCTCTCAGAGCAAAGTGCCTTCTATGATATGTATATATTATAGAGGACACTGGAGGTTTTGTTTGTCGCTGTTATTAATATTATTATTATTATTAATTGACATACAGAGAATTAACAGAAGGCATACCAGTATTCACAGAGGATAACACTAGAATAGGCAACTCAAAGAATGCTGCGATGAAGGCCATCCCTCAAGTGGTCATATCCAGAATTATCATGGCAACACCTGGGATGAGTAAGTATGATAAATGAGTCCTACAGTTTGACAGCTCAAGTTTTGTGCTGATTATGTAATAATAATAATAATAATTCTAATTATGTAGATTGAATAAAGTGGCCTCACAAAAAATGTGCCTAACCCTTAACTAGAAATATTAAACAATGGATGCTATCTGCCAAAAAAACACCAACATGGCACAGCTAATTTAAGATGAGGTTTTAGCTTTTTAAGAGATGAAGCTTCAAATCTCTTCTGTCACTCTATTCCACAAAGTGATCACTGCTACACTGAATGCACAAATTGCTGTTGTTTATTTAGAAAGGAGAATGGCATACATTCTAAAGATACATAGTTGTCATGCACTTTCTTCGACATCCGCTAAGGTCTGTGACCTTTTTACATACCATACACACTCTGTGTCTGATTAGTGATTAGGCAGTCAGACTCGAGTCAAAACACAGGCAGCTGCAATGGAGTTTGACCTGTTGACCTGAGTTTTGGGGATGATCTGTTTTTATGGATAATACTTAAATCTGTGTATTTAAGTGTGCTGTTATTTAAAATTTGTAGGTAAAATCTTGTAATCAATGCCTTGTCTCCCTTTCACCTAATATATTATTTTTAAATTTGGTTTTATATTATTATATCACGATTTTACCTGCACCATTCTGAATTTGCTGTAGGTGATTGATGCTGTAAGAAGATATGCCACATGACAGGGAGTTAAAATAGTCTGTGTTCAATGTAGCAATAGCATGGACATACAAAACCAGCACTAACTGATATAAAAATATGATATTTGGAACCCGATGCATGTTGAATTAATGGAACCTCATTTAACTAATGTCAGACTTGAGGTAGTATTGTGAGCAACATTTAATCAAGTTGTCCTTGTTTGATGATGATGATGCTAACAATAATAATAATAATAATCTCCATAAGGATCCCACAGATTGTTTGTAATTTAATGCATCATTATGAAAACTAATTCTAGATATATTTAAGAAAGAGATGTTGCCAGTTTCCTGTTTGGATGATAATCCCCTCCCCCATGATAGAGTCATTGCCAGGAAATGAACCCTGACCCCCTGCCAGTCACGACAATAAGGAAGGAATCCCACACCTTGACTCACTCAAAACAATCTTTTATTAAGACTAATGGGACTTTATCAGTGGATAACATATAATAAGTGTAGTCAGTGCTAAAGCTAGCTGTCTACAGGTTGTCAGATTCAACAGATAAAATGTCTACCTTTAAAACCTTCCTGATATGACAACAACTCATGGAACTGTCTATAATTAACTATCTGATTAGATGGTTGTGTGAAATTTAAATATCATTTAATAATTATGTATCCACACCTATTTATGTCTACATCGGTTTTCCTAATTACTTTTTTTCTAAATAGATATTGTTGTCAGTTTTTGTGTATGAGCTTTGTTGTTTCTCTCTCTCTCTCTCTCTCTCTCTCTCTCTGTGTGTGTGTGTGTTATCTGAATTGAAATGAACTGTGTTCATATTATTTAGTACGCCTTCATACTGCACATTCTCTTCATGAAATGATTTTCCTTTACTAACAAACACAGCCATTTGAGAAAATATAACAAAGGACTAAATGTTTTTCCTTTCCAGTGATACCCCCTATCTTAATGCAGAGGCTGGAAAGGGGAATATTGAAGGTAATTATTATTTTATGGAAGAATTATACTTTTGTATAGTTGGGTTTCTGGTACAAGCTGTATACCACCTGAGTTCGAATCTCGTGTGGCCATATCTGAAGGGTGTTTCATCTTTGACTTTGCTTCATTACCTTTGGAGGTTGTTCAGCCCATTTAGCCTACCATTGTGTACAAAAGTGGCCGTAAAACATCAATTATCATCATCTATGACACTGAAAAAAATATTTGATACCTTCTTCTTTTTGTTTGCTTGTTAATAGCTGTTGATGCATGGTATTGTTGTCTGTTAGAGTGCACCATGTGGCTTAATACCTCTGACTTCAGCACTCGAGGTTTCTGTTAGGGTTGCCTCACCCGTAGTCCATATTAGTCTAGCCTCTACCCATTGACCAGACCAGCTTCAGTGTCCCTAACAGAAGCCAAATCTCGTGCTGGCATAACTGTCTCGGTCACCGAGTAATACAAGTCCTCTCACCACGTCAAGGAATGGACTATGAAGGGGGAGCAATCAGTTATAATTTTCATATTTACAGATTTAATAGCGTCCAAGTAAAGTGGAGCAATATTTTAATGGACATTTAACAGATCCAGTAAGAAAAATGTGCTATACAGACACTTATATGAGAACAAATAGATAGATGATGGGATAGACAATAAAAACATAAATGTTTAGTATTTCAATGACACTAACAAATGGAGAGTACCTTACTGTTGTCTTTTATATCCTTCGGTTGTCAGATTATTTAACATTAACAGTTAGAAATATATAGTATGTGAGAAGCTAAATGCAAAATTGGCAATGAACTAATATGTGGTTACTTTTATTCTAACATTTGAGAGTTGGATGATGATGGGGTGTTAGTCTGTTGTTAGCTTTGTCTAATGAAGTGCACACAGTGAATTGCTCTTAAACATCACATCGTATAGTAGAGACCAC
This sequence comes from Paralvinella palmiformis, assembly GCA_025642065.1. Lineage (NCBI taxonomy): Eukaryota > Metazoa > Annelida > Polychaeta > Terebellida > Alvinellidae > Paralvinella > Paralvinella palmiformis. The sequence goes on from JAODUP010000036.1 coordinate 902,964, forward strand.
AGGTTCAGCTTTGATACACGGTATCATTAGCCGGTTTTATTTTTGGTTCCTCAGTCTGCCAGTCAGAACAACAATTTGATTTTAAGTCTTCATTTTAAATAACTTGGGTACCTTGAATCATAGGAGTTAGTTTATGTCAGCAAGTTGTCTGACTGAGTGCGATTTAATTATATCTTCTTCTGACAAGTGATCCAGATTTTCTGAGGTTATTCTGATTGGAAGCCGAGCTGTATCTTGTGCAACAGATACAGGACCACCCATTAACATCTGATGATAATATTGTTATTATTCTTGTTGATTGTAACAGATCACCTGTGGACACTACAGTTTACCACTTGGATATATAGGTATATTAAAAATGGTTAGCAGTGGCCAGTTTGAATAAAAAGTAATGTTTTGATCTAACACAAAGTGAAATACAAATGAAAGGTACTCTTCTTGTACTGAAAAGTGATTGGTACTAGGAGCCCTTCCTAAGAAAACAGCGTTTACTGATTTGAAATGAAAAGAACCCAATCCAAAAATAAATGTCTTGCATTCAGATCACTCTGTCTGGTCAGATTGTGAAAGATTTGACACACCTTATGTGCTGCATACTTTGATATATACCGTTCCCATGACCATGTTTTAAAAGAAAGTTTTCTTTTACGATACAGAAATATCCAGTGTTGAATGCCCCAATACAGGTGTTACTTGTTGGAGTCTTGTAAGTATTTTGTCTAGTAAGTAATTATATGTCTGACATTAAATGATTCAGTTAAAGTATTATTGATTGCGAATGAATTTTCTTTCAATAGACTAATTAAACGCAATTAATTAGATAAACTCCAAATGATTCTGAGGTGGTTCATATTTTCCTTAAGTTATGATAATTTTGAAAAATATATATTTGACATTGTTTTCTTGTATGTCATATTCCAGGTTGGTATTTGCTACTCCAATGTGCTGCGCGCTCTTCCCACAAAAGAGGTTTGTTTATGTTTCATATATGTGGACATAACCGTGCTTTCATGAATGTGCACGCATGAACACAACGTTACCAAAAAACTGACCCTTCACAATGAAATATAATACTATACATTAATGTAAGACTGTCTACATCTGTTCATGAAGTAATATAAAACATGTTATATGTAAGCTTTAAAATAAATAATTAAAGAGTAGAAGTACTACTACTACTAATAATAATATATACAACTATGCATATCATGTACAAGTACATTTGTGACTGTAAGACTTCAACCATATGTTATGTAAAGGTTTTTTAATGGCACAGCATTTGGAACGTAATCTACCGTATATGCTTATGTATAAGAATAGGTTTTAATCTTTGGAATAATGCAGTTCCTCCCATCTCGTTTTATACACAAGTTAGCCCCCCCTCCCTCAAAAGCTGTCAAATCTGGTACGTGAGCAATATTAGGTCAGATTTGTTTTTATTGTTCAGTTAGATCTACTCGTGTTTCTACTAAGCAGTTCAATTTAATTTGCAATTATCAGTGACAGTTTTGTATTTTAATGTTTTTCATTCAATGTTTTGAAAACACAAAGCAGTGAGTACCAGCAATAATGAACTATTTCAGCATGATTAGCTGTCTTCGATGATGTCTTGAATCAGTTCTACATACACATATGTCATATCCCTATCACTGGTTTGATGTTCTTGATAAGTTCAACATGCCAGGTCAAAAAGAAAACGGAATTGTTCTGAAAATAACATATTTTAAAAGATTTAAATTCTGCTTCGTCTTATATTCAAGTTAGGTGGTTTCCCATGATATTGACTGTTATACCGACCCATTTTATACACGATATTTACTTATACACAAATATATACAGTAGTTAACACTTTCTAAGTATACAACTATTACTCATGTTTCAGTTCAATGGCCGTCTCTAAGCTGGAGCCTGAACTTAAGAAACACCTTGAAGAGTTAGGAAAAACGGACGAGATTATCTACTTCAATAAGGGATTGTGAGAAACTGTGAATGGCCATCTTTGATTATAAACCAGTAGCATTGATGTTATCAGAAATCGAAATATGGCATGAACAGTGTGTAACCATATACTGTCATGATTTTCCAAAATTGGAATTACTATCAATTCATTGTTTACGTTTTTGTTTGTTCACGATTGTGTATATACTGGTGTGTTTTGACTTGGTCTGGTTTTATGTACTATTGAGGTATTACTAATTACGACATCATCTGTGTTACTGCATTTATTGTGATGAAGCGTATTGGTGAAATGGCGTTGTGCCATCGCCTGGATTGTATGCGAATTATGTATGATGGTAATACGTTTATGCGGGGCCATCTACCATTTAGTGGAACAATAATTTGTATTGCGGTTTGGTCACTGGCTCATTTTGAGTGGTCGTGATTGGCATCAACATGGAATGATTTCTATTTGAGCATCAATATGAGAAAATCGTTGCTTTTTATTGTTATTCAGCGTACGCATTGATATGTCTCCATTTGTTAATTTAGCTGATGGTCTTGAGAGTTTAATGCGATGTCTGCCGAGCTTCTGAAGTATTTGTGTTTGTTTGTGTATCGAGCAATTGCAGCTAAAACATCTGGTGAGTTATTACGATGCCGTGCAAGCCTCTGGCACATAACTGCGATACTTCTGTAACTTTTATCAAATATGCACTATATGCTGCAAACTGCTTGGTATATCAAAATTGTAATCATATTTTCAGTCCCGGTTATTAGCTTTTAATTCATTGTTACTATTTCGTGGTCTTTAGATCATTCTTGTTATACTTGACAGCAAAGTTGTGATGCAATTGAGCGAAATAAAGACAGCAAGTTTTAATTGGTAAGGATAGGTTTTGAACTACAAATGCATCTTCTTGCAAGCAAAATATTTGTATATGTTTGTTGTCTTAGACACCATTTTGTATATTATGTCCTGTTTAATTCTCATCTTTATGTGCGTTTTAAGATGTGAAATGAGCTACACGCAGTTTGCTCCAGAGGACATATCATTATAATTTTCCTAAAAATATTAATAATTATAGTAATAGCAGTAGAATTAATAAGACGTCTTAACTGATTCGTATATTAGATGCAGCAGGTTGCCATGGTACTGGTAAACTGACTGAGTGTTGATATTTGACATTTAATTGGAAAAGTGTAATTTAAAATTCCAACGTTAGTTGTAAAAACTTGATTAACAGGCCTCTCTCTCTTTACTCGGCTACAGACAAGTACATGGCTGTGATAAATAACAAATGCAAATTAAGGACATATTTCTTGTTGGAAAGTATTGTTTTTAAGCAGCAATGTAATGCTTTGAGAGTGATTAATTAAACTTAGGGTCTAAAAAAATGGTTGTCTCTAAGCAATAGAATATCCCAGAGAAGGAATCTACTGTAACACTAACAGTATTAATGGATGTAACTGTAAGAAGTGTCCCGACACTTCTAAATAGGGTCACAAGAAATCTTTCACTTCGTCTCGTTGTACGATCTTAATTCAGACAGGAGTTAGCAAAACAAATTTTTTTCATTGTCTTTATAATTTAAAAACAAATTCATTATCGATAATGGCAAATTTTTTATAGTAAAAACATAGCGTAATATTCTTTCTAGTGTCATCATCGAGCTATTTATTATGATGATTCCATTTTATCCCATTAAGAATCATGTTAAAAATTTATGATACTTCAGCCACAGGCATACGATAGGAAATACTGTGTGAAGCCAGTATTATCTCACAACTGGCCGAAATTTTGTTGTAGAGTTTCTGAAATGTGATAGGGACTTCCTTGGCTTACGTCGGTAGCGCAGTTGACCACAGATTTTTAGCACCCGGGTCAAACCACGAACTGGGCTATATCTGAAAGCTGGTTTATCTTTCACTTCATCCGCATACACTCTGGACGTCACTCGGCAACATCTAGCTTGCTATGTGCACATTTACATTTTTACACATAATATACGTTCACAAAAGAAGCAGCTGATAAACGGTGTCTGAGGAAGCCTGAAATGAGGGCTGAGAAAATACATCCTATACATCTGTGTGCATGATCATGCTTTTTGGTATGTCAGGGTTGATTTATGCAAGAGGTATTAAATCATGGTTCAGCATACACTAAATATATCACGTTTTTTGTCCAGGTTGTATAATCGCTGTACAACGATTTGCTTAGAATTAATATTGTACACTTATCTAGATAATAGATCTCACGATATATTGTGATGCTTGAAATAATCTGACCAAGCCGAATGAATTATTATGAATGTACTTACTGCGTTTTGTCATTTACGACCTATGTCAAAGTTCAAATAAGCAATTAATATGCATTCCATGTGATATTAATTAATAACGTTAATATTAATAAGCTAGATTAGAATTTGATGGATGTTTTAGCAGAATTATTATTTTGAATTCTATCATTTTTCTGTTTGGGTCCAGTGGATAGACAGTTTTTCTAGGCTACAATGTATTACAATATTTATCTTTTTTTGTAAGTACACAGCCTTTTCCCCGTTGTGGTGCTGTTTCCCAGAGCTTGTGACTAATCCTAACGCAGTGAGTGGATGTAATTATGACATAGTTAATACTGGTTCCTCTTAAGGTATTTGGAAGGCTGACATATCAGTTTTAGTAAATGTTGTTACCAATGGTAACCGATATTGTTAAGTAGGTAGTTATTTATGTTTGTTAATGGTGACCAATGTTATGTTGATTTATTAGAGAATCGGTAAACAAAATATTAGAACAATTGTGGCGATAATACTCACGCCTGCCCAGATTGTTGAAAAAAGTTGATTCACTCCATTTTCGTTATATTGCTTTACAACTCTCTCTCTGTATGTGTTTGTGTGTGTGTGTAATGATATATATATATATATATATATATATATATATATATATATATATATGGCACTGGCTAAGAGCATCAACACATCAACATCGCTAAAATAGACATCCCTTTAAATAAATCTCCACATACATGAACCTAAACATATATGAACCTAGGGATACATAAACTTATACCTACACAAATATATGCATACTTAGACCTATATATAAATAAACCTTAGCTATTTATAACAATTCTGGGCTACTTATCAGGGAAGTATGTTGGCTACATACAGAAAGGTGAAGCACATACAAATAGCACTATTTAAAGCCATATTTAGCTTGCCATCTATACTCATTTTTAAGTGTAGGGGCAAAGTACCCAAACAACACCAACCACTTTACAAACAAGAGCCACTCAAAGGCATCATACAGTGAGTATGATCTATTTAAACCCAATTAGAAACTATTAACGATTAAAATTATTTACATGAGAATGTCATTTCAAACATGTCAGTTTTAAAAGTATGCCTATGTTTTTCACGAGATGGCATACATTCAATCATTGCTGCTAAATTAAATATACAGTCGCAATATAGATAGAACAAAGACAGTATCTGACTTTTAATGGGGTCAGTGAGTGACTAGTTGGTCTAGCCTCGGCACTTTTCACACCTAGGAAACATCCCACAAACATAGGATTCGAACCTTAATTTGGAGGTTTCCAGCGCAGCACCCTAACAGATGTGCTGTTGGATCACCCTGACCCTTAATGGACAGCAGTCCAGAGATACATCTAGCTTCACTGCTATTGATAAATTTATAACTTGTTACAGTAGTACATTCTTGAATTAGTTATGGCATCTCATTGACAGGCATTGTAATCTTTGAAGAACTGGTGTGATATAATCATATTTTCTAGTATTTTTCGCTATGTGAGATGTACCATTTTTAAGTTGCTGAAGGCTTTTCATGTATAACCAGATATGCCATATCCTAGGAGATTACAATAGTTCACACAAGATGTAATCAAGGCGTGGACCACACTAGCAAGTGCTTCTTGTGTTAAGAGTGGTCTTTAAGACAGTGGACCTTTTGTCTTCAAACTATCTTTTGTACATATTAAAATATAGGAAATATAGGAATTTCAAAATCTAGAAATTTTATAAGAATATTTAGGTAAAACATGGGAGTTTTATAGGAATAGTTGGACTAAATATATGCATTTACACCACTTTCCAAAGATAATTTTCATTATAGTATGTGTCTTACCTTTGCAGGGTGTACAAAAGATACAATCTAATATATTTTTAAGAAATATATTAGTACATATAAACATGATCTGGTAACATGTGCAAAGTGCCCACACCAGCATGTTGATAAAAATGTACTATATTGCATGAGCATTGCATAATTACAAGCATTATTTCTAAAGCAGAAACGCCATGAGCACCAAAAGTGCTGTCACCAAATATTAAAAACACATTTATATCAAACATTGCATACATGATATGTTGACGTAAACACTAAAGGCTATAACCATGTCATCATAAAGGTACTTGTTTTTCTTCGTAGATGTGGTGAAGCTGTCGATCATATTCTGCTTGTGTTTTTCTATGGCAAGCTGTTTCTCCCTAAGTGTTTCCAATCTTTTGATGCGCTGTCTAGTTTGGAGAGTTAAGTGTCCATTAAATTCTCTGAGCAACTGGTGCACTTTCCAAGCTTTTTAAGCTTAACATTTTCTTCACCCGAGACGTGATAGCGTATGCAGTTAATTAGAGTGTAGGACTCGTAGCCGAACGGTCGCGGGTTCGAGGCTGCGGAACTGCAATGGTGCCATGTGGCGACTGGTTCACCATCCATAAAAATGAGGACTTGATGGGTATGTGTTTGAGTAACGCTTTTGGGACTAAAGGCAGCATGAGTTGTTTTCTTCATTGGGAGTTCAGATGTGTGCTGGATTCGATCAGGTCTAACCGAGGCAGGGATAATAATACTACAAAACGCAATATAGCAACTATGTAGTTGAATAGAGTGATTAGATTGTTTCTGTCTTGCTTTTCTCTTCTGCCTTTTTCTGTTGCTACTCCCGTTTTTTGTCTTTTCTTTGGCTAGGTCTTTGCTTCGCTTTTCTTCCTCTAGCCTTTGCATGTAGAAGGGTCTTGTTGATTGGAACAGCATGGGGCTTGTTTCCGAAAGCTCCGATTCCATCAGTTGTTAACCAGTACAAACAACCGTCATCATGACAATTGCTGGTATTGGGCATCCTGCAGCTTAAAGATATTAGTCTAGTATGAAATATCAGTATTCATAGTATTAGACAATTAAGTACGTGAAAACCATATATACCTTATCAGATCAACAGCATCTTGTATGGCACTTAAATGATACAAATCTCTGCCGCTTTCAAAGCATCATCTGAACATCAGCTTGGCTGCCTTTCAATGCAAGTATAGCTCAGTAACATATTTTATTCATCAGCATTATGGCACCATGTCAAATATAGGAAATATAGGAAATTTGTTTGTAATTTTTATGTTTTTGATATTTGATAAGATTGTCTAGAAGCCAAACAGATAATAGAAGGATCAATAACAACAAAGCTGAGGGTGATGATGATTGATGGTAGGCTAAATGGGCCGAGCGACCTCGAAAGGTAATGAAGCGAAGTCAAAGATGAAACACCCTTCAGATATGCCAACGCCAAGATTCGAACTTAGGTGGTAGTTATCTGTGGTCCAACGCGCTACCAACCCTAAAGAAATCCCGTTGGGATGGGTTTATATGTGTCGCATCCATGTTTCTGGCCGGCAGGACTTTAGAATATTGTCGCAGGACCATATAGCCAATGGTTAACGGCCTCCAGTTCCCAGCTTCCTTCTTCAACCCTTCTTTGTAAAATAAAATGGAAATGGATCTATTTCTCTTGATAATATTTAAGACAGCTTAGTCCCCCGCAGGTCCCATTTTATACTCGATCGAATACATGTTTTATCAGGACCAGACGCACTATCTGGTCTTGTCGTGCCATACTCTTTGCAGGCATCCTCACCAGTTATACGTTTCAAGGTGTTGTCACAATCCACCCCATTTGCTGGCTGGGGAAAGTAACTTACACGCGTTGTGTACTGCTTTGACCGACAGCGGACACCTGGAGCTATCAGCTATCCCCAGTAACACTGCCACCAGTGATTTCCTGTTAGTCTCGAAATGCTAATGGCATATCATTAAGCCTCCCCTTTCGTTTGCGACCTTACACAGATATTCGGACCGTGACTGTTATTTTCTCTTCGACTCGAACGATTTTCGTGCTACGCCCAGGAAATCCCCAAAAGGATTTGCCACGGATTCTGACACGCCCATGCCAAGCTCAGCCACCATGCCTGCTAATCGACCACCGTCAGACGTCTTACCTTCCCTCATCCTTCCTTTGGCTTTCAGCAAGGTATGGTCTCAGATAGGACACTTGCTTATTCGTCTTCCCAGCTAATTCAGCGGCAATTAGTTTATTTATATTCTTGCACCCCTAAAAGACTTTCGCCAACTCTCGAACTCTCTCGAACTCTTCCATCGACCATAATTTGGTTTCCTTAATAATCGGTTTAGTCTCTTCAGACCTTTTTCAATATAGGGTCTTTGGTTCGGCATTGCGCAATACCGGATATCGATTTCGCTTGTGTTGGAACAGTCCCAACTTCGATCGGAATTCCCCCTTCATACGCGTCGCACTTCCAAGGTAGAGAGAATACTGGTCGGGGCTGCTTACCTTGGTACAACAACCGATGAATATTCCCACCACGCGTCCCTTGGCAGTCTATCACATTTAACACAACGAAACTTCTCGTCTATACCCATAGATGCCTTTTCCATAAGCGCTTCGAACTCATACATTTTGAGAAACGCCTGGCTGCAAGGGCATGCCACTATCCGGAATGGCATCGGCATCAACAATTTTCCCATCTGGTCATCATCGACCATGCCCATATCTGTCCTTACCTTTGGCATATATACACAGATCCGTTACCCCGTCAGATCCTCATTCCAAAGAATATATAGGGTCTCTCATATGTGACACCTCTGTCTTCGCCTACCTCTACTTCCTCACTACTCTCATCTAACTCCTGATCCACAAACTATAGGGGTGTCGATAAATCACCACACATATCCCGCCCTTTCAAAGATAAGCCACTTGAAAGGCAGGCGGAAGATCGATTTTCTAGCGGTCGACGACGTGGACTCATCCATCTTATACGGGTCTTAGAGAGAGTGCTATGAACCAGGATACGGTTGAGAATGACACCGATTCATGTAGAGGCTATTTAGAGACCAAAAAGAGTCAACACGTGCTGATTGTAAATACTTATTTATGTACAAAATTAACTAAGAAAATCAGAATACAAATGACGTATACACTAGTGAACCGACCAGGCTTGGTTCAATCTCACCCTGGAGACGAAGCATAAACATATGCAGTAAACTCCACACAGTGTATGAAAACTGCACATAAAGCGTCAAATGTCCTCTGCCAGTTAATGTAAACATCGTCAAATGATGTGTGTTATCGGCGAGATCCCAGCAGCTAGAAGGCGAATTAACAAGTCCCCTGCCACGACGAGTGATGTCACAAAACCTGACCTCAATATTGATTCGCCGACAGTGGGGATAGATTCGGCACGACACCCCCTCTCTTTACCAGGTGGACGCTCACCGTCCTTTGAAGGGATTCCCTTCAAACGAAACGATTACAGCTAGTGTTACTTCAAAGGAAGGGAATTATTATATATTATTAAAAACATGCCTGTAATTTGTACAAAATGACTTTGTTACATTACACGTGATTGGCTCATTATGTGCCCTTCCATGGAGCAGAATCCCTTGCTTCTAATCTACCAAATAAGACCAGGATGTACGAAGAGTGTCATATGTATGCAAGGTTATGATTAGAGCAAATCACGTTTTGTTCCTTTTCTGCGATGGGTATTGCCTCGAAAACAGGACGGCAACATGAATATATCCTTGCCAGCTTTGATTTAACTGTTAAACGTAAATATAATGTATAATTAAAGGTTTGTATTTGGCGATTTTCTATTCTATGTGTCGTTTTTTAGAAAATAGTAATTTTCATAGTCCTCGTTTTGTCACACCCCCCCAGTGGATAAAAATATGAATGTAGCTTTATAGATGCGAGAAACCAGGATAAGTTTTGATAATTATGTATTTAGATCATTCAATAATAGACTGGTATGCACACACACTCTTTATTTGGAGAGCAATATGTATTTTTTTATATGTAAATTGTGTTGAGGGTCAATTTGATATTATACGACCATTTTGTAGAAATTGAGGGGACCATCTCCACAAATAAAACCTCGTTTTAGATGAATCTCTTAAAAGGAAGGGATTCATCTGGAACCAGATGATTAACCAAAATTAATGCATTATACTCTGCAATATTATAATTCTACTACTTATATTATAATATTCCAGATAACTCTAATAAAATATCCTGATATCTTCGACAAGTCACAACATGCCATTCCATAAAAGGTGTTCATCAGAAAGTCTTCATGAAGGATGGGGGTATTGCCACCTCCGATGAAATCACACTAGTCTCAAAGATACCAATTTTGGTTCGAAAACAACTTCTTGCTTTTTGTTCAAAAGATATTAGAAAGAAACATGTGACATCATGTGTGCAGCTGGTACAGGTGATGAATCCTAACTTAGTCCTCAAAGAAGATGAAACTCGTGCATCGAGACAATATGTGGGTATGTGGGTGAAGTGCCTCAAAAACTATTGCGACTGGAATTATGTAATCTAGAAATGTCCCATATACAACAGGAGGCTTCAACAGACAGCTCTTTAAGGCATGCATCAAAACCAAACCAAGAAAGAAACGGCAAAGATCTATCAACTGTGTAAAACAGTAGAAACAATGGCTAATTTGAGTGCGCCCCGTTTACTCATGCCGCTTAATTTTCGTGAACCTGTTTTACTGTATAGCCTCACTGGATGTCGCCTTGCCTTAACTGATTTGAGTGGTAGTCCACATTGCAGCTGTAAGTCCCCCAAACATTGGGCACGGAGAGAAAATTGGAAATAAATGGTGATGTTGTTGTCGCATTTGACAACAACCAGGTTATCCATCGCGCTTGGAATATCAGTGTAGATGACAAATTCGGATGTCGCGTAGTTACAATGGTGGCATGTTTCTAGATCGATCCCACAGGGAAGATCCAGTGGCAGAATGAGTATAGACCAGGACTATGGATGGTTAATAACAACGATTTAACTTCGCAGAAGAAAGTTGAAATGGTTAGAGAGATTGACGAGATACTCCAGGTTAAAGAAGTTCATTATAAGCATCTGTATCCATTTGTGTTGGAAATGATAGAAGAGGTTGTAGCTGAACAACATCAATCGGGAGGAGAATCTACATTGGAGATAAAGGATCAGATCGACGATAAAGTGGACGAATTATCAAAAAAACGCAACTCTGAAGGTTTGCTATGCTTGTGGAAATGACCAAGTACCCAAATCAAAAACAAATTGTCCAACTTGTCACATGAACTTGAAACAACCCAAAGCAGCATATCTTGGGATCAATTAAAACAGCACATACGAAGAGGAAAAAACCAAAGCTTACACCAGCTAAAACAGTTAGAATTACTTTCGAGGGTGACGAAGACACAGGGACATCACATAATGTAAGAGAAAGCAATTTTGACAGACTCTGCTGATTCTGCGTGTGATGAGGAGGTCATTCCGAGTCACATTAAAGTAGCTGATCCTGTATTCGTAAACCATTGTTCATATGATGCGTGTACGATAGTGTTACGTGATATTGGAGTGAAATCAGGCATCCATTGATATGGCAGTGGTGACAGCCAGTGGATCAAAGTTTGTTGTGATGGCTCTCCTTATGTGTTATGTCTCCGAATAATATTGAACACGTACAAACGCAACAGCTGTGATGTAAGTGCTTCAGGTATTGATAACATTCAGAAGCATATTGATACAATTCATGAAGGTCAATCTGTTTCCATGGAACAGGAGTTTGGTTGGGTTTTACTTGAGCCTGGACCAGGTCATATTTCCATGAATATGGTTAGCTCAACAGTTGACCATCTTTTGGCGACCTATGGTTAAACTAAACAACTTTACGTCAGACAATGCTCTAAATCCAGTGAACAAATCACAGATTCCCACAAAGGTTGTCAATTACTAACAATTGCCAGGTATGCCCTAGCTAAAGAGCTCCTTGTTCCTTATGTCAGAAGTGAACTAGCCACGGAGAACCCTGACCTATCTCCAGCAAGCTACCTAAAGTTCGTGATGGTTGACGTAAAAGACACACTATTTGAGTTGATAGATTCATGTTTCATGTACCACCAAGGTGTACGTTTTGGTGATGGAAAACTGGTGTTTTCTGCAAGAGCAAAATTTGCAAATGTTTGGTCTGGGCGTTTACACCCTCATTATCGGGAACTAGAAATGTCACATTCACTGCTTATTGCTCGAATGCCCCCAGAAATGGAAGGTCATGCTACAACTGTATGGTCACTTAATACACCAGGAAAGAGAGGAACCAACGAGGCAGCAGATTTCAAGTTAGAAGAGGTCAATAAACAAACTCAACATTGGGTTCCCAAGGTACCAAGTGGGTCCGATTGGACGGTTGTATGTCACAATTAAAAGCACACTCATTAATCTCCGGGAAACAACTTTCAATCAGATCGGTATCAAAGATCCCAAGAATAGGTCAATCCATCTGTGTAAAGATATGCGTGCCGAGATTGATGTCTTCTGAGTACTATTACGCAGTCAAGGTTATCTCTCGAACCCAACCATGGAAAATGATTTTAAATCATTAGAAGGAAATACACTTGATCCAATGTTGTCAGACTGGTGCAAACTGGCCCGTGAAAAAAAGAGCCAGATGTTATGACTACGAGGTGATTAGAACATGCACACGCACAACGATCCCCTTCAACGATTCACCAGTATTTGTTACCAATGAGGAACGCTAGTACTATACATCGCTGTCCTCATAGACCATTGCTGAGCTGAAGATGTTGATTGTGGAACACATCGATGCCATAACTGATCCACGTGTGCGGAATGCATTTGAAGAAGCAAGGAAGCGTGACATCATAACCAAGAAAGGTGTCAAACGAGAAGACTATGTGACATTCGTCGACGATTTGAAGTACTACGTTGACAATGAAAAATACTATGAAGAGATGTCCGTTATAGTGGATGAGGCATCTTCTGAAGATACTACATGATTACATGTATGTCATATAATCTACATTCCTTCTCATCTACATGTTGTATTGTATGTTATGATATTTCGTCAAAACGATGTGTCTATGTTTGTTGTCATGAAATGTCACACCATGCGTGATGTGTATAAGGTTGTATAATCGCCACGATGGAGTACATGTTAACAAAGGAAACAACAATCAACAAACTACTAACGCACATTATTTATTTGCAATCAGGTAATCCAACTTTTTCTGATTTGTCATAACAATATCATGCATTATATTTAATGTGCACAAAGTACCACGTTTTGGTTGTACCAAACATATATAAACATGACCTGAACAAAAATTGACTGCAGTAAACAGGATTTAAAAAATTCTCACAATCGGGGCAAATATAGTTTTTTTCTGTAACACGCGTGCCAACAAAATCACCCCACCCAACACATTTGTAGTGGGCTCAGTATTTGCAAACCTTTTTATGTTCACAACCCACCTATAGATCATTGTTAATATCATTTTTTTATACTTTTTTCGACACACAAAGTACATATTTCTCGACGGCTTTAATTGTCTTTTTTTAGCAGCGGCCTTTTCCAGTATGGTCTGCAGGCAACTTGGCTGGTATAGGTATTGGAGGAGTCCCTTCTGCTGACAACTGATCTGTTATAGGTATTGGAGGGGTCCATTCTGCTGGCAACTGGGCTGGCATGGGATTTGGAGGGATCCCTTTTGCTAGCAACTGGACTGGAACGGGATTTGGAGGGTTCTCGTCGTCTGGAAACTGGACTGGTGTGGACATAGTAAGGATTTCTTCACCTGGAAACAGGCCTGCCATAGGGATAAGAATAGTCCCTTCACTTAGCAACAGGGATGGAACGGCTGGATTTGGACCAGCAGTTTGGGTTGGATTTATATCCTTATTGACATCCGATATTTGTGAATCCACATAAATAATATAGTTATTATTTTTCTCTTGATCCTTCGATCAGAGACTGTCCAGCAGCTACTTCAGGTATATCAAGTGGGTTGGCGAGGGCCGAATCATCATCCACTGCACCAAACAATGATGTGCGAGTGTTGCTAGCATAGGTTACTGCTGGTGTTGTTGCAGGCTTTGTTGTAGATATAAAGTTCATAGCACCAGGGGATTATTGGCTCCAGGGAAACCTGGACAGGTTGAGATATTCGTTCTAATGTTCGTATTGGCATTTGGCCTGGTACTTTCTGAATGTGCCATCGGTTCCCATTGACTACCTCCTCGCACTCGTCTGCTGTTGAATTGAACCTGGTGTGGATTCGTTTAAAGTTCAATATCTTGAGTCCATTTCCAAGGAGTCGCTTCCACCACTCATCTACAGAACTACAGTATGCGAATGCGTCTCCCTTCTGATCTCGACAACGGCAATATCACCCATACACATTGTGACAAGTTCATACGCTCTCTTAAATAGTGTTGCTCGCCTCTCGGTTTTTGTTTCGGATCGTTGCTTCGCATCTTTGATGTACTCAATTCGAATCTTCCCACGGTGATGTTTCCAGTTATTGTATCTGAAATTATACAAGAAAAAAGCCCTTAATCATAATGGCGTCATTGTTTAGCTAGAAACGTTTTTTCCCGGAAAAACGTGTATATTTCTCTCTGCTGTAGTGGTGGTTTACATATATTATGTAACAGATTAAAGCAACGTTACGGAATTCCACCGGTGGCATCAATTTGTTTTTTAATTAACATTTAATATTATTACTTCTCACCGCGGTGAGATCATTTCCACTGCGGTGAGAACTTCCCACCCCGGTGAGATCCTTTCCACTGCGGTGAGAACTTCCCACCCCGGTAAGATCCTTTCCACTGCGGTGAGAACTTCCCACCGCGGTGAGATCCTTTCCACTGCGGTGGAAAGATTCTGTAAATTTGAGCATCACCAAAACAGATTTTCTATTGCTACCGCCAGGGGGACAACATTATACATTTTCTCAATTTTGTGAAAACTATATAAACTGCATAGATATCTATCAACGAGTTGATAAGCAAACATTCTTCCGAAACAAAGTATGTCTACATCAAAGTATGTGTTGGGATAATAATATTGATCCAAAATACAAATATGTCAGGATTATTTTAAGGATGTAATCCACAACATACAAATATAACATCGATCCAACATCATAATATCAACATTGTCTAGACGTTGGATTCACGTTGTGCGACATCGTGATATAATATCGACTTATATTCTATGTTGATGTAGGATGCCTGCTGGGTGGTCAGTGGCTATAGTGCATTTCGTCAAAATATCACCAATGAATATATATATAGATTCGCTTGAGAGATGGAAAATACTATAATATGTCAACAATAAAATCTCAAACTATTTCCCGCAGGCGAGATACAAATTACATTGATTGATTGTTTAGTAGATTGATCGATTGATTTAACACACAATTGGCACATCGCAGACAGAATAAGTTATTATTTATTATTATTATACCAAACTTATAAAGCGCTCTTTTCATACTTAAAGGCTGTTCAAAAGCGCTGTACGTAAACTTATGAAAATGCTTTGTTTTAATAGACCGATCAATTACCCCTGGCGCCACGATGCGGCTGGATTTCACACTACGGTATCGGGTTAGAAGTCTAAGAATCACTGTGTTGCATGGCAATTTACTCGTGTAGTGGACGATAAGTGTCTTATTGAAAAGCTGTATTTGTCCTATTTAGCAGCTATATTTGGATTATAGCTATATTTATAGCCCATTAAGGGTATGTGAACTCCAGATCATATTTTTGCATTTAATAGGAACTGCATAGACCTGATCCAATAAGATATATGTCACTAAACTAAGTAGCGTTCATCGCAATTTGCATGGCTGTCATGGTCCGGCCTGTCTAGTTTAAAGTTATTTTTGTAGAATCATTGTCACCTGACAATGATCGCATAGATTATAATTCCATGGGTGATTCCTATTACTGTAACACTGGTATTTATGCATGATATCTTGTATTGAAAGTTAACTGTTTTATTTTCTGAATCAACCATTCGTGCAATGTTTACTACATGTAAATGTCAAGAGTGTAATACTCTAATGTAATTTAAAAAAAATTAACTTAATAATAATATACAGGTGATACATATATAATTGATTCTCAGATAAATGTAAAAATAATATTTCCAAAAATTCACATTAAATATTAAAAATAAATCTTCATTAAAATCAATTTACATTCAGCTAAAAGTTAAATTTTAAAATAATTTATTTAATCCATGCTAGAAAGTTCCCTACAAGTCAACGTGAATAACCACGGCTTAGAGCTGTGCCATTCATCTGGAAAAATCGGTCCGCTCAATCATCGGATTATATCCTGATAAGTATTGTGTCAAATCCTTTGGACAGACACACTTGTTCAGCTGAAATACTAGTCTAAGTCTCCGTTTAATATGAAATAATTTGCTGAAAGATTTCTAGTAGTTATCGGTTTGTCATTTGTGAATTAAATTATTGTCTGTTTACAGGCCTGATGTTCATCAAGCGGCAACTGGCTGCCATCTAACGACGCAACACTAGACAGTGACAGTCGCGGCATGAACTTAAAGCGGCGGCACGTCTGTGGACGCAGTGCAATGTTCACTCTTCTGAACTGTTTATTTGATTATCATAATTTGTGTTACGTTAAATTTTATTTTCCTATTTTTACTTCCACTTTTAGAAGGTAGTTTCACTTTTCACTCAAGTAGATTTTTGCAAGTTTACTTTTACGTCCACTCAAGTAGTTTGGAAGATGATTACTTTTACTTCTGCTCAAGTACAGAATAACAGTAGTTCAGTCCTGACATATGGGGTCAATTCCATTTCGTCAATTCAAATTCAAATTCCACTCAATTCCATTTGGTCAATTCAAATTCCGAATCAAATTTATCAATTCCAAATTTATCAATTCAATTTCCATTTTTACTGGCTCTTTTCTACCTACTACTTTTTACCATGAGTAGGTACTCTGAGAACCTACTCCGAGTACCTACTTGGAATACCTACTCCGAGTAGTTTATATTCCGAGTAGGATTGTCATCGAAGAAATATTTCTGAATTAAAAAATTAAATGATAAATTCATTTGTGGATTTAATTCTTTATGTTGGAAACTTCAATTTAATTCGAAAACCGTTCGAACAAAAACTGTACCCTGTCGTAGCCAGATAACAGCCCAAAACACCAACAAACATGATAAATAAACACTCTTAAAAGGTAATGAAATCATTCAAACACTTTACTTAAGGAACAAAACATATCTTCCACATATCTTCCACAGACTGGCCCATAAAGATCCGTATAGTACTGGTTTACCTTGATCAGTTGACATTATGATATCGTTTTTCATTTGAACAAAGACTGCTTCAGTGCTAAGAACACACACACACGCACGCACGCACGCACGCACGCACAGCACGCACACACGCACGCACGAGAAGACGAGAGAGA
Source organism: Paralvinella palmiformis (assembly GCA_025642065.1). Classification (NCBI taxonomy): domain Eukaryota; kingdom Metazoa; phylum Annelida; class Polychaeta; order Terebellida; family Alvinellidae; genus Paralvinella; species Paralvinella palmiformis. The sequence goes on from JAODUP010000036.1 coordinate 920,527, forward strand.
GAGAGAGAGAGAGAGAGAGAGAGAGAAAGAGAGAGAGAGATAGATAGACACACACTGTTTGATTCGTACTGACTATTATTTATTCAGCATTTGTTTAAATGGACTGAAACTGCCGAATCCTCAGATCTGCCTAGATCTATCTCTCTAGGTTCAAGCCCCAGACTGAGCTATGTCTGAAGGCTATTTCATCTTTCAAAACTCACCCCCACAACTGGTATTCAGGTCGGTTTGTAGCTTCAATAAAAACTATTAATTTGAGACTGACCTATATTTGGAATTAACGATTTCATTAAAAAAAAGTAGCCATGCATACTTACAGACTCATCAACTTTATAATTGAGCTGATCAAAACATACTGACACTTGGAGTGAGTTGATTGATTGATTGAGTCTTAATCACACATCGGCACAAACAGGGCCCTCCAATGTCGCCTGGTTTTAGTTGACGCAATTAACCGAATTCTAAACTTCCAACCCACTAGTACACCTCAGAGTTGTAAGGTGATTTACGTCAAGAAAATAGCGAGAAGTTTGACCCCGAAATGTCTATTAACTGCGCAGAACTGTTCGTCATGAGGATACTTTGATAACCTTCCATGTATCAATTTTTTTTCGTAAGTACAATCCAGCACAGCACGTATTACCATTTGGACCACCCCATCGCGAATGACGTTTACGGCGGGTCCGTGGAAGTGGATGCGCGCCCATATGCTTCAACGAACGCCCATTACTCATTAGCCACGTACTACCACGGGCATCGCACTAATAAGCCATCGCCCAGTCGAATAGCTAACGGCCTTTGACTAATCCGAAGTTGGCTAAAAGCAGTATTAAGCGTACGGCGACAAAATGCCTTACAATAACATCGTATCTCGAAGTGGCTTAGCGTATTATAGCCGCCAAGGAACCACTCTTAACGTGTCCCTCGCACTTTGACCATTTACAGAACGGGGCTGCGCCGCCTATTAACAGCGGCACCTTCTTTCAGTAATCGCCCGGCATCGGTGCCGCTTCACCGGTCGCGCTTTGAAACCGAACGTACTCGGCTGGCGCCCGCTGTTTATTCGTAAACAGTAATCAGCGACGCGACTTAGGACGACTTATGCCGGGCCGAATAGCTCTCTGTTTGCGTTCGGACTTATGGCCAGATCTCTAATCGAACTCGGACGTGAAAGTCGATCGTTCGAGCGGCATGAACTGGGTGTCGGCTGGCGAGAATAAATACCTGGCCCCCGATCTTTTGTGCGGCTATCCCGCCAGCGGCCAGACAATATTTGATCTTAGAGGCGTCTGCGACAGATGCCGACCGCTCTTTCGGGTGCTCATTCCGTTGGCCGTGTGACGTATTCGCGGAACTGGTGAACTAGCTGGCCAGTCGGACACGATACCACCAACACCATCGGAGTTTGCGCCTTACCGGAATACCTCCAGGCTGTTTAACCATGGTAAGTTAACTAAACGGGGCTTCGCATTTCGGGAAAAAAAAAACAATCACGACCGTAAGAAAAGCGGTATAAGGCTTCGTGTTTGGCCGTTTATTTCTGTAGATTTTTATAGTGTGCATTCGAAATAAGGTTACCACAATCTGATGTAACTAGCTCGTATCGTGTATATTGATAAGTGTCAGTTCACCAGCACTCTATAATGCTCACAGGCAGATCGTCTGAACTTGGATCGAGCTGAACGACTCCGACGTGTAAGTAAATCGAGTAGGATTGTAAATAGTATAGACGTTTAGCACCGAGTGGCTAGCTTTGTTTGTATATATTCGGTGTCAGTTTAGACTAAATGTAGCAGCGATGATAACTGGTATATGCTTTTCAATACAAAAATTTGCAATACTTTACGCTTTCTCCGCAGTAATCAGAGACTTTATAGAACTTAGAACTAACCTGATATTATTAGTACACACAGACACACACACATATATATATATATATATATATATATATATATATATAATCCGCCTTTTGATAAAAGCCAAAAAGTTTACTTTGATAATTTGAATATTGGGTCTTTTAGGCCGGTGGATTTAGAAGCTTTTTATTAATACAATTTTAATATAATAGCTTTAAATTATATATATATATATAATTTCCATATTCCAATATTGTTTAAGTGAAAAGTGACCATTATGTTAAAATATAACCCAAATACCCCACGCACACACACACACGCACGCACACACACATATTGGCCTATAGGATATAAATAAGGCGCCGCCTGTCATAAGCACAATCTAATTAAGGTGATTATAGACATGTACGGACAGGAAGTGCCTGATTGTTATATTTTGATACGATATTTTCATGACGTATCAGACCATTAGTACGTATAAGTCAGATTACGTTACCGCATTGTGTCGCAGCGTGGTTTATATTGCCACAGTGCGGATTATCTTGTCGCAATAGGGATTATATTACCACGGTGTGGATTATATTGCCACGGTGTGGATTATATTATCACGGTGTGGATTATCGGTGGCTGGGAGTTTAGACGAGATTATCTTCTCGTGATTTGAGCTGGCCTCTAGTTGGAGGTGTTTCAGAGAAGGCACCGCATTAAACAACCCACTGCACTTATGAACCGCCCCCCACACTACTATATATATATATATATATATATATATATATACACACACACACACACATATATATATATATATATATACGCGCGCGCACACACACACAAGCGCATGCGCACGACTGAAAGATAATCGTATTCGTGAAAATAAATTATTTATTTGTTTAAAAATTCATTTCTCCCATTTCCGACGATATTTCGTCATAATTAGGTGTGTATAGACTCTCTTATCCTCAGGTATTAAGGCCAAAAGGCTGGCAGTAATAGACGTTTGCCATAAGATAGTTCGTGTTATAGATCAGTGTAGTATAAGACGCGTTTTAAGCAATCATATGGGTTTACTCTCTTGACAGTAGTTGTCAACTATTGTCACCGCGGAAACCAAATACCAGATCACCATTTCTTTCTTACTATTAGGTATTAACGCATGTTCGGATTCTGTTAGATGCTTCTACCGTTGACTGGTTTAATTCTTTGTTGTTAGAAGTTGCTAACATTGTCGAATGCTTTGGCTGTATTAGATTTTTAAGTATAACCAACGCAAATGCAAAATTACATATTAGTCGTAGTATGACGCGTATAAAATGAGCCAAAGGTTTGTTTCAAACGTTGATATTTTATGGCCACTTTTGTGGAAACGGTAGGCCCAATGTGCTGAGCCAACCTGCTGGGATAATGAGGCGAAGTGAAAGATGAAACATCCTTTAGATGGAGTCGAGTAGGAGGAATTTTAGCCCAAATGTTTGAGTTTTCTGACTAAGCGCGCATCCAATTAGACCATGGAGGTGCCGTTCAGAAGTTTACTTTAAGAGCTGCTCGATGCCAAACAAAACTGGTCATGTACAGGTACAGGTGCAAGTCGTGTTCAGGTACATGCCATGCGGTACAGTATCTCTCTCTCTCTCTCTCTCTCTCTCTCTCTCTCTCTCTCTCTCTCTCTCTCTCTCTCTCTCTCTCTCTCAGATCCACCCACTCACACACTCAAAATTTGTGAATGTTATCATGATGAATACAAATTATAGAATGAGTGTTTATATCAATCTTTTTAACTAGATGAAACTCACCAACATTACTTTTGCAAAATTACTTTTCTTCATAAAATCAACGAGCTTACGGGCTACAAAATAACCTATCATTAATCGCATTTAGGTGGTAAACTATTTCTTAAAAATGGTCCTGTCGGGTGCCAGGTGTAAGTTTACAAATACACTTACTAGACCTTCGGCGAGTGTTTGACATCTCATTGAAGTCGGTACTAAAGTGGAAACGAGTTGTGTATTTTTATTCTGTTTGCGTGGTATATTTATTGTGATGTAAATACTGATAATGTTCAACGCATTTCATGGACAAAACATAATTTTACAACATCTGTACCACAACATTCATGATTCAAACAATTCACTGCAATCTGAACACCACTTCTAGAATGACGATCAGGCTGCGTCAATATTACTGTTTTGTATTTTAATTTGTTGTATAAATAAACATTTGTGTGCATAATCAATATAATCACACTGATCTAATAACTGACGTAAATAAAACAGCAGTCAATATAACATTGTTGTAAATGACGTATTTTCAGATGTTTCTAATTATCAGTAATTTGGTTCTTTTATTATATTCACGCAACACCCATTAAGGATATTTTATATATTCTGTTACATTTGACTATATATATATATATATATATATATATATATATGTGTGTGTGTGTGTGTGTATGTGTGCGTGTGCACGTGCAGTATGTTGAAGCTAAGTTATACATATTTTGCGCAAAGGCCCTTCTAATTAACTGTATGGCATTTTTCAGCGATAAACAGCAGTTTAATCATATTTCGTTTGTTATTCCTTCATACAAAAGAAACCGATAACTTGATGAATGTTTACACACTTCAGTTGTTGCATAACACCCTGGAATGCCTGAAAACATTATATTCTGCCATTGTGCTGCAATGCCAATAATGAGTATTAAATCAAATGGCGTGTTATACTAACGACGCCATTTAGCACACTGACTCCATGTGAACAATTTGACGTCACGATGGTAGGTTTCTGGATAACTTATCAGTGACAATGGAATTATACAACATGCAGCCTATACTGTTACTATGAGTATCCCCGTGGCTATAACACACACATGCACGGACACGCATACATGCTGATCTTCGCCCTGACCAGGTACACATTTACGGCACGGCCAAATATGATATAATTGTTATTAACACCAACAACCTACCATCGGCGAGCAATAAAGAGATAAACAAGCCATAAACTCTCGTTTATGGCGGTTTACTTTGCGGCAACAACGGGTTTTATTTAGTGATTTGGCACGACATTGTCGACACAATAACGATAATAATAAATTGTGTGTACAGGGCATAACAAAACACAGTCAGTGGCAGCCACAAGGTGACCCACAAATTAACTGCCCCGAACTAGTTATACGGACCAAGACGTTCGCCATTGTGTTCGGTAAATTAGTCTGACGATACCATACACCTGTCCAGTATGGCCATCTGCAACAAATTTCCAGTAGACAAGGTGCGGAATCTGTGTACTTGATGGAAGTGTGATACGGCAGTGTTGATGTAGTTACGAGCATGCGCAATTATGACCGAAACTCCCGCGCTGTCCGTAGCGCGAATATCAGTCATAATGGAGCGAAGAAGGCAGATAACTAAAACACTTTTGTATTTATGTATTTATTTGGAAACAGAATGGACACTCATGAGCTGTGATAACATATTAGGCGAAACAACGATTGCGATCAGAAAACATTTACTATATATATATGTAAAAAATTGTATTTCCTCGATGACAGCAACACAAATAATGTCATACATCCGTTTCTAATTTACTTTGAGGCATTACCTCGAACGTCTTCATTTTTATTCAAACCATATGACATTGTTTTGTTGTTTCAGGCGGATCAGCTGACACCGGATCAAATAGCCGGTAAGTACCAAGTATTTTCGAATTGACCTCAATCATAACATACATCCATTTGGACACGGACACGATTTGGAAGCGTTGTCGTACGATGAGCGAATAACTAACTGTCCCTCTGATTCTTAGCTCGCAAGATCAGATGATGATTCATGTTTTACGGCCACTTTTGTGCACATGGTAGGCTAAATGGGCCGAGAAACCTCCAAAGGTAATGAAGCGAATTCAAAGATGAAACACCCTTCAGATATGTCTACGCCGAGATTTGAACTCAGGTGGTAGCGATCTGTGATCCAACGCGCTACCAATTAGACTAAGAAGGCCTCGGTGATGAAGTGTATTTATTTGTGAGTCCTTACAAGATTATTGCTCCCTCTTCTGTAACCCGGGGGCCTCCGTGCTCTAGTGGTTGCGTCTTGGACAAAAGCTCACTGGGCACATGTGAAGGGTGTTTCATCTTTGACTTCGCTTCATTACCGTTGGAGGTTGCTCGGCACATTTAGCCTATCATGTGCACAACAGTGGCCGTAAAACATCAATCATCGTCACCTTCTGTATCCGATTATTAATAATTCCATTCCTAACCACATGTGTTGTCGTAATTTTAAATTTGTATCCCCCCATCCCCTAGAAACAGTCGGTCGGGACGATTTGACTAGCTAATTGACAAAATTTGCTCTGAATGACAGCGAATCCGTCACATCGACTATCATAACTCAACCTGATAGTAATTTGACAAACCAAAAACTGTTACTGTGTGTATTTTGGCGTTAGTTCTGATGGCAAAACGATGACAAACTTATCTGAGATCTGTAGTATATGAAATATGATTAAAGATAATTAAAGATAGGACGAGTAAAGAAAAAAATAAACAAGTCGGCAAAATGAACATTCTGCACTTTGTAATTAACAAGAAAGTATTACCATTGTTTTGCTGTAAATATATCAGTACGAATATATATATATATATATTAAATGATTGAGAAAATAATTAGTGTGTTAAATCCACTGTTAACACGTATATAATATATACCTATTCCCTGTACCTTTAATAATAGAGGTACAAGAGGTGTTTTCGCTGTTTGATAAAGACGGAGATGGAGCAATATCGACGAGAGAATTGGGTCCTCTACTGCGCTCTCTCGGATTTAATCCCTCGGACGCCGACATACAGAAACTGACCTCGGAAGTAGACACAGAAGGTCAGTGTTGGAATAATCTCCTCATGACCGGGTTAACACGTCGTCCATTCATCAATAATAGTATTCTGGCGCACCACTGACCTATATAGGTCAGTGAGGCGCGCACACACGCACACACACACACACACACACACACACACACACACACACACGATCTTTGGCCAACGCGAACCATAGCAAAGGATTTGCCGTATTAAGGCGTAAGGTTATTGGATATTGGTCGATGGTTATTGTTGTGGCACATTTTTGTTGTCTAACGTTTCGGCGAGACCGCAGGTAAACCTGTCAAAATGATTGGCTGTCTTCAAAGACATTTTTTGTCCTCTAATTCGTGGCTAGACCACAACGATCTTGATGTGGATTTATTACACCCTCGTTCGTGGTTCAAATCAAACTGATGAACAATTTGCCTGTAAGCTAGACTATCTACAGCATGAAATTAAAAAAAAGGAATTTTGGACCATAAATCGCCATGCACACGCCAGCGGTACAGTTAGTATCGTGCGGCGGTTGTGGCCACCAGGTCGTGGGATCGGTGCCCAATGTTAGCTGTGTCTGTGCGATGCGCCATCCATCAATTACAGACAACACCAATTACGATCCGACAGAAATGACCATATATAGCAGTATATCATCTAGCAGTAACCTTCTTACAGGTTATATAGGGCGCTATATTATTTATTATTATCATTATAAAAGACAAATGTACTGTTTTAGAGGTACCTAAGTAGCTTAAGGCTTGGCCTTTTAACACCATGACGGGGCGGGAATTTCTCTTTATGTCTAAAAAAAACCCCAGTTTTAAAATAAATCTCAGGTTGACTCTTAGGGTGTTTCAGTGGCGTAGTCGATAATGCACGGGATAATATACTCCAGTGACGTGAGATTGGATCCCATCTTGCCTGTGTTCGTTTGATGCTTCATTGCCTCGCTCGCTCGCTCACTCACTCACTCACTCACTCACTAGTTTTATTCACTACGGCATTACCTTAGGATAGCGCGTTACGATTTGTAATTGCTCGGTTTAAAAACAATTTCACTGTTTTTTTGGACTATTTTAATTTGATGCTTGCTTGCTTTGTTTTTCGGAGAGAATCCCCAGGCTGTCGCTTATTCAGGACAGCCTCTATGTTGGAGTGGCCGAGAAACCCCCTCCCCAACCACTCACAGGGGAGCAGTACGGAAAGATGGAGTATAAATGCCATGAGGGTGGTCACTTAATTTGATGACTGTCAGACATTTGTCATGACTTCTGATTGATAGGTGATGGGTTATTGTTATGACCGTTTCTGGTTTATGACTGTAGGACTGTTCAGCTTTGATGACTGCAGGTCTGCCATTATGCCTATTCTAGTCGATGACTGTAGTGCTGTCCAAAAGGTTTTCAGTGAAGCGTAAATCACAATAGAATGACACCAGTAACACCGGAGGGCCTAGAATTTAGTATTGAGCCTTAACTCGGTGTCGGCATATCTGAAGGTTGTTTCATCTTCGACTTCGCTTCATTACCTTTGGAGGTCGCCCTCGGCCCATTTAACCTACCGCGTGCACAAACGTGGCCGTAAAATATCAATCATCATCATCACCAAGGCATATACGCCACTTTTCTGGAGTAAATTTCAGTCCGGGCGAATATCATAACGTCCGACGTTACCGCACACAGCTACGTCACCTACGTCATAATAAATGGCTAAAATAGGCTAAAAACAAAACAATTTAAAGTAAAAAAAAAAAAATAAAAACAGATAAAAAAGATTTTAAAAGGCACGTACAATTATGTCATCACCGCCGGTTTATGTCAAAATCCTGGTCACGAGACTGTATTACAAATGAGGCTATGGAGGAAAGAGTCTATTTATTCAGACCACTAAAACCATTTATTTATTGTGAACCAAATCCAGAATGTCCTATTTATCTCGTCGCTTATAGTTTTCGAACACTTTATTAACTGACTGGAAAATAGTAAACACACTGCACCTTAACTGTGATCAGCCTTAAGTGATAACTAATATAGACCGAGTTATTACAGACGCCCCCCCCCCCCCGGGCAAAGCAGAGCACTGGGGCCCCTACCTACGCAAACACTCGCAGCAACTTACAACTTACATGGATTAGCATGCGGCCCCTGTGCTCGTGGGGCTCCCCGGGCAACTCCCCAGCGTGCCCGTACGTTAAGACAGCCCAGTAGGGTTATCTAAATGTGCTTAACAGACACAAATTAGCATAGGCCCCTATGCTTATGGGGGCCCAATGCAGGCAGCCCCCCTCCGGGCAAGTTCCCATTGGGGCCATGCGTTAAGACGGCCCTGAGCCTGGAGTAAGAACCACAGAGTAGACTTTGTATACTGTATGATAACTGTTGTAAAATACGTGGACAGTGAGTACATTATGACAGATAAAACAATACTGAAAGATAATTTTCCGTGTTTCACGGCGTCTATAGACATCGTTTGTTTACCAAGGCGTCTTATGGTATGCTAGCTAATTAGGCAACTTACACGATTTCATATACAGTTATATAGAGGCTATATGCTAACTTGGCTGGTTGTGTATGACGTCAGAAGAGAGGCGTCCCGCGCCCAGATACAACGGATTTGGCGACACTGGATTAGATTTAGAGTGAAGTCTGTACTATAGTACAGATGGCTGATGTTTTACGGCCGCTTTGGTGCAGCAGGTAGGCTAAATGGGCTGAGCGATCTCCAAACGTAATTCGGCGAACTGAAAGATGAAACACTATTCAGACATGACCACGCCGAGATTTGAACTCAGATGGTTCAGATCTGTGGCCAACCGCGTTACCAGTTAAACCATGTATGCGCCCAGACGAATCACATTTATGACTATAGGTTATCATTTTCTTGATGAACGTACGCAATTATCAATGTCTGAACACAATCAATGCCATCGAAATAAGACTGGGCCGAACAATCTCCAATGTAAATGAGGTGAAGCGAAGGCTGTAACATCCTTCAAACGTATCCGTACCGGGAGTTGAATCTATGTGCTATAAGCATGTGAGCAATCGCGCTACTTGTTACGGCAATGGAGACGCCCCAATTTAAGACAATGGGAGGGTTCATTGTTTTTAATATCTGTATTATCTGTTTCCGTTCAGGTAATGGGATCATCGACATGAGCGACTTCTTGACAATCTTTCCAAAGATCGACAGATCCGGAGAGACAGAGGAGGAGGTGGAGGAGGCATTCAGAGTATTTGACAAGGAGAGCAATGGATTCATCAGCGCCGCCGAACTCAGGTATTTTATTCGTCGTTAATCATCTCCTAGGCCCATCTGGTCCGTCTGTCTCTATTTGTATCTGTCTGTCTGCGTTTCTTCCCATCTTCACCAAGTTTCAGCATCATCATCTCATCATCATCATCTTTTTTATTTCATATTCATTAGAATATGTAGCAATATACAAGCACAATAGCAATATAATTGATTAAAGCAAACTTATATGTAATCATGTAGTTATGTTACTACAAAAACAAAACAAAAACAAACAATCAGTGCATGACAAAGGATGATCATAGACGGGAACACTCCCAGGTTACAATATCTCCTAAGGTTTGATAAAGAATCCCGTTTGCCAATTACTATGGTAATGGTTAGGCATAAATGTCATGTCGGTTGGAGGCTGGCATGGTGTAGTGTAGAGGTCACGGCAAGGGCATTTAACGTTAAAATTGATAATTATTCAGAACTTAATCGGACAAATAGTGAATGGGTTGCTACGATTAACTTAATATTATCCATAGTCAGTCTTTAGCAATATATTAATATTATTCCCATATATGAAATGTTAAGGGTATTATTCAGTTATTATATAATGCCATAATATCATCAAGATAACCTCAAACATATAGTTCAGGCTAGTAAGGGCGCTTTATTAAATATACATTATTATTATTATTATTATTATCATCGTGATCATCATCTTCATTCCAGACACATAATGACTAATATGGGAGAGAAGTTGACGGAGGAGGACGTCGATGAGATGCTGATGACGGCTGAAATTGACGAGAGGGGAGAGATAAAATATAACGGTAATAGCCAAGGCTGTCATCTAGCCGACCCGTACAGTCACCACTCGATAATCAGACACCGATACTGTACGGATATAGCGTTGTTTCTCGAGTGAGACGACCCGAGAAGGGCATTGCCCGAGAAACATCGTCACGTGCCATTCTCTGTTTTTGGAAGTCCACAAGTAGAATGATCCAAAATATATTAGTATCCGATATTTTATGGAATGTTGTCGAACGACACGACGAATCACTTACGTCAGACATAAGCGCATTCGAAGTAGTTCCTCGTTTGTTTTTGTCTTCACCTGCGATTTCTTTCGGTACTTCTAGTCTTTGGTGGTCTCTAGAAAACGGCGTTCACGCTATTAGTTAATTGTAATGCAAGTCATATGCATATATATATATATATATATATATATATATATATATATATATGTGTGTGTGTGTGTGGTGTGTGTTGATTATATTAGGGTGGCGTAGTAATATCAAAATTAGTCAGAAACAGTTCCCTTTACGCTTAAGTTGATTTATTTCTGTATAATGGAATGTCATCCGTGAACCGTTATTCTTGGGATTTATCAATCAGCGCGAATACTTTTTTCCAGGAAGTGATTATCGTTTTCTCCTCAGATGTATATGCATAAACCATATGAGCCATAAGAATTTAGCCTTTCATATATATTAAATGACTATTTAGTTAAGAATTAACAGCTTACTAAACAAACAATCAATTGAATTAAAATATTAATTAAAAAAAACAGAAATAATTATTTTTGACACATTTTCCTTCTATAGTATGCTAAGGTAAAAACAAGTTTTCCATTCTGCTGTATCTAGAGTCGGTAGGCAAAGGAATAGATGTTTCTTAATTTATGCTTAATTTATTTACTAGTGACCTCATCACGTATTTAATCTTTTACCAAATCCTGTTGTTTATCTCTCAATCGGGTTGGGTATACAGCTCCTGTACATATTCCATCTTTTTTTTCCAGACTTCATAACAAAACTGTTGTCATTGACCGACTACTAACAATTACTGGCGGCATATCCTACCGGAAGTAGTCGTTTATCGGAACACGACGGAAGTAATACGATACTTATCCCGCTGCGAGTCATCTCATACGCGAAGGCTTCGTCTGACGTAAGAGGGCGCTGGACATACAAATGTCCATTTGCATTTCGAAGAGAAACACAACGACAAAAGGCTTTTAGGAGATTATTCTACTGTATTCGTCAACAATATTGCCCATGTCCGCGATATTTATACATATTTTACCGTCTTTATTTATTCCATGTATCAACTCGGAGGGGGGGGGGGGCTCATTTATCATATGATACATGTATCGGTTGCATTTTATACAACGAATTCGTATCAAACATCACATGAATGAATGCTTTATGTCACAACAATGAACTTGCTCAGATTTGTTATCAACTAGTTTTGTTAATGGTACGACTTGTGTTGTTTGTGTTGTACAGTTTGAGCGCGTGTGTTTATATACTTCATTGTTAAATGTTGCTTGTACATATAAGGATCTTTCTTTATAATCGATTAGTGTTTGTCATGTTTGTTTGTGTTATGTACGATAATGTGCTGTTTATCAATATTTTATCGTTACATGATGTTTTATCCGAGTCGCAAGTTTCATGGTATAGCGCGATATATTTTTACATATTAACTAGGAATGTTATATTGTTCTATTATAAATTTCGATGACCAGTTCACAATAAATATACTAATATGCTAATGCTAGTTCATTTTGTCTACGTGCTAGTATATGCGTGTGTGCACGCACGCACACGCATCCAAAGTTACATGACTAGAAGTGTAAACATACACACACACACACACACACACTCACACACTCACTCTGAACGGATATTAATTATAATAAGCTTGCTTAAAAAGGCAACTGTTTAGTGATTTAGTTGAATTAATTATAAATAAACAATTATCTAAAAAGCAACTTTAAAGTATCACATCATATATACCATAGTTACAAATGACAAAATCTCTATTTGTTGACCATACTTAGTATTTCATATATGTCTAACCTCATCGTTAATTGGCTTTGGTTCAGCAATCGATGGAAATCAACTGAAGCCTGTCCAGTAAGAACTTTGTTAGGGAATGAGGTTGATTTTATATAGGATTCGCTGCTCATTGGACGACCAGTGACGTCATTGGAACGGAGCTGACCTCTTACGTCCAAGCAGTCCGGAATAGTTAGTTTGGATCAAATGGAGTTTGTACGCGTGTACATTAAATGGACATACAGTCCAATAGCAATTCATTAAGATGGTTCAATCTGGATACACTAAGTGTACCATCTGGGTTGGTTGTGAGTGAGTGAATAAGCGGTTTGTTTAACCTCAACGCTGGTCATATCTGGTGTATCCTCCGTAGTCTAGTTGGTAGCGCGTTGGACCACATATCACTACCACCCGTGTTCGAACCGCAGCATGGGCATATCTAAAAGGTGTTTAATCTTTGACTTCGCTTCATTACCTTTGGAGGTCGCTCGGCCCATTTAGTCTACCACGTGCACAGAAGTGGCCGTAAAGCATCAATCATCATCCGGCCCGAGGGGCTATTTCCTAAGGAAACATATTTCACATACACTGGTGTGAGTAGGATTCAAACCCAAAACTTGAAGAGTTGCAGCCCAGTGCTCTAATCGGTGCTTTATTATTGAGATGGCATGAGGAAGGTTTTGACAGAATTCCCAAGTGAAACTGGACCGACCTTATAAATTATTATCTCCGCCTAACAGTCCACTCATTAACACGATGTGTGGAGGGGGGGGGGACTTATATGTCTCAGTGATCCAAAGAGCTATGCCAGCAGGAGTTTTGGTTTCTGTTGTGGATGCTCGAGTTAGACAGGTCAATGGGTAGAGGTTAGAATGTACGTGTACGTCATTATTATTATCAATATTCATTTGCTGGTCAGTGGAATTGGCTTTGAGCTGATCCATCTTGACATTTAGTCCTGCTTCCGCCCTTATGCTTCCTATAGTAGACATTGCAATGTTAACTACTGTAAACTTTTGTTGGTTTGGTTTGGTTTTGTTGTTCGGGGAGAATCCCCAGGCTGTCGCTTAATCAGCACAGCCTCTATGTTGGAGTGGTTGAGAAAGCTCCTCTCCCACCACTCACAGGGGGAGCAGTACGGAAAGATGGAGCCGAAATACCCTGAGGGTGGTCACTGCCAGAGTGTTTTACGTCCTCAGGGGGTTTTAACGTCCCCCTTTATTTTAAATAATTCAGTGGAGACGGCAGCGCTATTTAACGTGGTCAGGCACCCACGATGTAGTGAGCCGAGAAATTAATCCCTGGAAAAGTTTCGACCTCTTACGGTGTTCGAACCTGCGACCGTTGGCACCAAGTGCCGGGTGCTTAACCTCTAGGCCACCGGAGCTCACTAACCTTTGTTATGGAAATGTATTATATATAGCTAGGAGAGCAAAATTAGCTTAGTTGCTACTTGTGGAACCTTTTGCATTTCCCAGAATTCAACATGTAGACATATCAAACATGCATGTACCAACCTAAAGTGCTGGACGGGTTGGATTAATCCGTTCATGTTAACCCAACCCGGACCCGTGGGTCGGGTTGGGCAGGTCGAACTTTTTCTTTGAGTCACTGGTTGGGGTTGAGTTTAAGTCTTGTGGATTAGGTTGGGTTCGCCTTAGTGTCTTGTGAGTTGGGTTCGGGTTCTTGCCTTGTGGGTTGGGTTGTGTATGGGTTACTTGATACAATATGGGCTTTATTTATTTTAAATCCGCCTCCTGTTATTCAGCCACCGCCAATGCTTACGCAATACGAATACCATACATTGCCATATAAATACCACCCGCCAATACCGCCCCACACTGACTGCGAAATGTTTCTGATAATTTATTAATTGATTGACAAGCTGGGAAGCCCATTAGGTGGCAATCATGACGGTGTTAACAGTACTATCAGCGATAGATTAAATAAAATGATGGTTGGGGTTAACAAAGGATCAAAACCCACCTGCCCCACTCTAATGCCACCTCACCACAAAACCAACTTTCAGCCAGGTCCCAAAATTGGCGTAAAAGTAAAAAATTGTAATTATATATAAAATTATATATATATATATATATATATATATATATATATATATATATATATATATATATAATAATATATATATATATATATGATCACCTGTCACATAATTGGTCCAGTATGTGTTTATACAGCTAACAATCTATCTACAGTTAGAACAGTTTGCTTGTAGTTCGGGGAATATCCTCAGACTGCCGCTTGTTTGGCACAGCCTAAACGTTTTAGAATAGTTCAAAAGGAACCTGTTATAATAGCATGAGGTGGTTAGTGTCTGGGACTTTTTACAAAAAAGTGCTGTGCTGTTACAGCTGTTAACTAGTAAGTAGCTTGACTGCTTATACATATTTACGTGTACCCTAATCATTGTGTTCAAGTGCTATCAAGCAACACATATCTTGTTATATAAAATATGAGAAAAACTAAATCAGTCATCGTGGGTGGCTGACCACGTTAGTAGCGCTGCCGTCTCCACTGAATTAGTGAAAATAAAGGGAAACGTTAACGACCCCTGAGGACGTAAAACACTCTGTCAGTGACCATCCTCAGGGTATTTCGGCTCCATCTTTCCGTATTGCTCCCCTGTGAGTGGGGTTCTCAACCGCTCCAACATACAAGCTGTACCGAATAAGCGACAGCCTGGGGATTCTCCCCGAACAACAAAACAAAAACTAAGTAAGTTTGGCAGCAGATATGATTATCATTAGAAAAAGTATCATTGCTGACACATCCTGCGGGACATTTGTTACTATTGGATATTAGTAGATATTGTGTTTTATTTAAGACATTTATTGTATTGTAACTGATTGGAGGTACATTTGTGTTTTGAATAGACGTAATTTTATTTCAACTATTGCTAATGATAATCACGGCTGCTGACAAACTTACGGCCAGCTCGGTTACATCAAGTTTGAAGTCTGGAGAATACAAAATGCCACACTCTGACCAACAACTCGCCCTGGACTACATGGCTGATCAGATGGAGTCCCTGCCCCATAGTCACCACCAACTGTCTGTCAACAGCAGTGATCAACCACCTCCACAGAAGCGACGACACCTGGACGAGTTCGATGATGAAATGAATCAGCGGCCCAAACACGGAGAGCTCTAGGTCTATCGACGGGATGTAGTAAAAGCCTGTTCTTGTGTACTACAGTTGTGGAAGGAACACACGACTGGATATCCGTCACTCTCATGTATTACAAGGAACATCCTCTGCGTCATGCCCACAAGTGCTGCTAGTGAGCGAAACTTCAGGCTGGCTGGCCATGTTGCATCTGCTAGGAGATCCACTTTGAAATCGTCTAATGTAAATAACGTCCTATTCATGAATAGTGCTAATCGTCATACTAAATAGTCACTATAGGATACTACATGATTTTATTATAAAGATGTTAATAAGTCACAGTGGAAAAGTTGAGTTAGTTTTTCAATAAATTATCTTAATAACAGGAATTTTGTGTATTTCGTGTTCGAACTCCATTCTTGTGGGTTGGGTACGGGTTATAGTCTTGTGGGGTGGATTAAGCACGGGTTCAATATCGTTTTAAGTATGTGTTCGGGTTGGGTTCGGGTTGAAATGTGTGGGTTTGAGTTGGGTGTGGATTGAGTAGTTGCGGGTTGGGTTCAGCTTTCCAACCCATGCAGGGCTCTACTACCTACCCATCCTAGTAAACCTTGACATTCTGGAATAGGGAGGCAACGAACCACATATAATCGGTCAACAGAGTTGATTTTTTAAACTGATTTTAGGTCACATTTGTCCATTGACCTCTGATTTGACCCAATATCCAAAAAATAACTCCTAAAATGGAATCCTCTGCCTAGAAAACACTTAAAATTTAGCCGAATGTCGAGCTAACTGTGCTGTCCTAACCATATATAATACATTTCCATAACAAAAACTTAGGATTGGTCCAAAGTGAGTCGTCTACAGCTTGGTAACAACGAGCTGCTAATATTGACTTCGATGATTTGAAATGTTCGGTCTTCTTGATATGCATTTGACTTTATAGTGAGCTGCACCGAAATAATACATTCTGCAGTTGATCGTTCCACGAAGTACAGCATCTGATATTCAGAGATTCTAAACCCTAGTTGAGGAGTTATTTATTCAGCTCCTGCTTTGACCTACTTTAAGGGTAAACCATATTTCGAAAGTGCACTCGGCTCTGAAACACCTTATTTGTGCACTACATGGAAACCGTTACAAACATTTGATACACCAATCAATGAGCCAAAAGTCATCCAAGTTGCACAAAGTAACTCGCAGAATAAAACTTTTGTTGTATTGTTTTAGTTCTATCGTTTGGCATATGCCAATATTCCAATTTCAATTAAACAAGCCCCTCTTGTTTTCAATGGATTCGGCACGTTTCATATCGGCATTAAATAGGTAGGATTAGTAACAGAAATAAAAACGATTAATGGGTTACAAAGGTAGAACAGATTATTAAACAGCAACTTCTTACCGTGTTATTATTTTAAATATTGTCCGAAAGCTGCCCACTGCAGCGTTTCTCATCTCTTCTTATCTGACATGATTTGTTTTTGTTGAAAGCGTGGTACTCAAATACCTGGTACATCCAGTCTAGACACGAAAATGGCAGATCTCAAGGTTTACTTAGAAGTTTTCTTATGTTCACGGATGACAAAATTATATCGTGGACGATTTATAAGCCACAGTATTTCGGAGTAGTACTTGAATCATAAGTACAGCTCGGATCACATTATAGTGGTAGGAGTCCCACGCGTAGATACATTTCACTTATTATATCCATTAAATCTGTGCATAACGATAAAACAATTATGTGTGCGTGTTGTTGTTGTTTTTGCTGGTGTTGCTTTGATGATGGAGCTTTTATTTTACCTAAATCCAATATTGATGTTATGTTTATAGCCTATAGGCATCATATCATGTACTTCCTTTCAACTTCCGGCAGAGGGTCTAAAACAGTAAAAAGAAGAAAAACAAACCAATCAAAATGCAATTATATTTTTCAGAACACGTCAAGTCCTTACTGTGATTTATTTAGTACAATTCATCAAAACTTTTACACTATATCATAACTTGAACCAATTAAAACTTTATAATTAATTATCACAAATATTAATCTTGATTCACCGCAAGCTTTTAATAGATTTTCATCTTTCTGCTATTCAATTTCTTCATCATATATGATGTGACGTCTTTTGTTTTATTATTATGACATCTCTCATATATTAATATGCATCAGTTATGAATTGTACTAGGCGTGTATTTATATTTATAACATTGATACAGTACTGAACACTGCTAACCTGAACATGTTAAGTAACTTCACACCGTGATACATTTTAACACATTATTATCTTAATTCACCATGTCCATTTGGAAAAATTGTATTGAAAATATGTAATAACATTGTCAACTGGAATATCAGTGTATTCAATGGTGAAAATGCATTTTTTACATAAATAACTGCAACTATTCACCATTAATAACATTCAATCTACAGTATAAATACAACCATCTGTAACACTATCTGTAACACGACTATCCTTACAATAGATTATTATTTGTTAACATCATGATTAGTCCATCAAGTGTGTCTATATTGTCATTCTGGTTGATGGTATTAGTATAGTTGACCCCAAACTAGGTATTTAATACTTGTTCTAATTGGAATAGTTGCAAGTGTTTATTATTTCAAGGCAGTATTAAAGGAACAGTTCACCCTTAGATAATGCGATTAAAATGTTTAGTTCTAATAAAAGTAATCCAAATCTCCCCCCCACACTCTCCCAGTAATAATCACGAACTCTACCTGATATCATAGATATAAGGAAACAATCCTAATTATTGGAGAGTAGCCATTACGGCTTCCTCGAATACCAGATTGAACGACGGATAGAAAAAAGTCACCTGTTGTGACGTCAGGTGGCACAAGAATCATGTTGTCATCTCGACTTGGATCAAGTCGGATCACAGATCTCCTGGGGTTAACTATTTTCTAGTTGATCTAACTGACTCTGTTACAAGAGAACAAAACAATCTTCATAAGGAATTTCACTAGGTAGTTTCTTTAGCCATTTCAGTAATATACGAGGCTGTTTTAACCAACTATACTGTAATATTCACAAATAACATTTTATTCCGAAATTACTTGTTTGGCTGACCCCTGTTTACATTATTATAAACGAGCCATACAAACGGCATGCTATGGGAAAGATACAGCGTTATGAACTCGATACATTTTACTGATGGAAGTAACATTGGAAGTAATATTGGTCATATAAACGAATGGTAAATAAAGAAGACCAAGGTCACTATTCCATTATAATGGGGAACCCTTAAAGCCCATGACCATTCCCAGATTGGAATTATGGCAGTTGTGTTAGATGTAGGATTATCAAAAATGATAACGGAGAGTCTTGATTTGGATATACATCGCTAATGTTTCTGGTCATATAGCATGGTAAGATAATTATATTGCAAATGAAAAAAAAAAACCCTACATTTTAAGACATGTATTGGTAATGGTATATCAGTTGTCAGAAATAACAGTATACTTGGAGTGGAAATATGTAGATTGCAAAAGTATCCCTTAAGACAAAGCATCTCGTGGATGTACGGTCAATAATCTCGCCAACTGTGAGGAGTGGTTCAGAGGTGCTAACTGTTTGTGGAGTCCTGATTCTGGTTGGCCAAATGGTCCAGATATGGAATTGTTGTATTGTGATGAGGATATTGAGGTTAGGAAGTCAACAGATTATTCCTAAATGAGGACTGAACGCACACTATCAGGAGAGGCGCCATTTACCAGAACAGATGTAGACTACTTTGAGTAAGAAGAGGTCGAAATATAGTGAAGAGCGGTGGAGGGAACTTCACTTGTCTATCTTCACGTGACTAATCACTTGAAACGGACTTGTATCAATGACATCCATGGATTTGTAACACAAAGGGGGCCCGTTAAAGTTATGAATTCAGACGATGACACCGAACTCGTATCGCTCACAGAGCTAAAAAAGAAGCAGCAGTGCAATGGAATCAAAACAGGATACATGGTCATCTGTTGCTAAATGGAATTGATTGGAAATTAAACTCGCCTTCCGCCTTACACTTTGGTGGTGTGCCGAAGAGCACGATTCGCTCTGTAAGACGTGTGCGCTACGGTCTAAAGAAGATGCAGTATCTCCAGATCGATTACGAGTCAATGTCATTATGTTGTTATGTGAAGTAGAAATCATCGTAACTAGTCGTCCAACAATGAAGTTGATTGATGACTCTGATGACATTGAGGTACTAACACCAAACTACCTTCTTTTCAGACAAAGATCAGACTTACCTTGTGAGTTATTCTCGGGAGAAACGTATAAAAGACGACAGTGGAAACAGGTGCAATATCTTGGTGACATATTTTGGTTCAGGTGGTCAAGAGTACATGCTTGGTTTACCGAAAAGACAACAAAAATGGTTGTGATGATAAATGACACTACTCATAATGAAATCGACACCCAGGAATTATTGGTGTCTTGGGAAGGTCGTTGCTGTACAGCCAGATAGGAAAGGCTTGCTAAGGCTGCCCTGCCTGAGATTAATACCAAGGCCAGTATTCTACTTCGTACTGTACATAAGTTGTATTTTCTGCTAGAAGCAGAATGATTATTGAGAAATTGTTATCATATTTATTTGATATTTTGATTGTGTGAGTTGTTATGATAGAGTATTCGATATGGTGTGTTCTCAATTGCACTTAGAGAGCTGGTATGTAACCGTTGATTTATCTGAATTCGTGAAACCAAGATTTGTGAGATTATTTATTTTCAGGGGTTTAGGATAGCCAGTGTGTTCACTCAGCTATATCGCGGAAGGAGCAGATAATGTCGAGGTCAGTTGCTTTGATTTATGCTTTGACATAGACCGATTCAATTACCACTGGCTCCACTTTGCGGCAGAATTTCACACTACAGTCTCGGGTTAGAAGTCTAAGAATCACTGTGTTGCATGGGGATTTACTCCTGTAGTGGCCGATAAATGTCTTACTGAAAAGCTGTATATAGGCTATTTACCACCTATCTTTGGATTTTATTTATAGTCCATTAAGGATATGTGATCTCCAGATCATAATTTGGTATTTAATAGGAATGGCATAGACTTCATCCAATAGATATATGCCACTAAACTAAGTAACGTTCAGCGCGATTTGCATGGCTGTCATGGTCCGGCCTGTCTAGTTCAAACTTATTTTTTGTAGAACTTTTGCCATGTGACATGACGATGTGAATAGATAAAATGAATGATCACATAGATTATAATCAATGGGCGATTCCTATTACTGTAACATTGATATTTATGCATGATATCTTGTATTGAAAGTAAATTAACTGTTTTATTTTCTGAATCAGCCACTCGCAATGTTTACTACATGTAAATGTCAAGGTGTTAATATTCTAATGTAATGACATTTTTTATTTAATAATATACAGGTGATACGTATAAGTATTGTGTTAAATCCTTTGGAAATACACAATCGTTCAGCTGAAATATTAGTCTCAATCTCTGTGTATTATGAAATAATTCGCTGAAAGATTTCCAGTATTTATCGTTAGTGAAAAGTTGCCATCCCATGTTAACAGTGGGCGCCATAGCTGTTTGTAATCCGAGACCGCAGTTGGTAACTGATGCAACGTATTTCGCCTGGATCGGTCTATTGCTGCACATTTTATAAGTGATATAGTAAAGTTAGAATACCAATTATGAACTGGTTTGTAAAATACTGTGTAGAGATTGTATTGATAATGCTTGTATAACGAAATTTATCATTAAAAAATAACTAACTTTGGTAAAAATATCGAAGTGAATATTACACACACATATTCTAGTAGTCATGCTTGATGACATTTAATGTCCAATTAGTATCGCCTCTACCAGGTGGCAGCACTATAGCTGTTTTTCTCTTTTAGTCTACAGCTTTTATTGTCAATGTTAATCATTAATTTTCGGAGACCAAATAATACGAGACGTAATAGAGGATTACTACAAGATGCGTAATTATTCTCTTTGTATATTTGACATTATTTATGTTTCTTTTGTTTGTAGTTAATCAACATTATCACCATCATCGTGTCCCGTATTGTGGGAGCAATAAAGTCTTCACATGATCTTGATGTTAGATTAGTACTCTGATATATAGTTTAAGTAACACGGAGAAATAAGCTTAAAATCAAAACAATCGATCTCAGTCCATTTCTCTGATATTTTATTATTAACTATAAGTGTGAACTATTTAGTTATGTGTGTGACAAATAAGTCATCGCGATTTTTATCCTAGTACGACTACCCAGGTGACGTATGTTTACTCCTCAACAGTTCAAATTAAATACAGCAACAATAGTAAATTAACTGTGATACATTTTGAGATAGGATTTATTCCACAAGATGTTTTGTTTGTTAAATAAAATAAAATAACACGACTAACAAGAAACCTCGTCTTCATCAATTTCTCGATTTCGCTCAGTGAGGATTCTACAGCCCTGTGGGTGTTACACGGTGGCCGAGAGATGGCGCTATACACGAACGTGTGGCAATAGCCAGAGTGATACATTCTGCCAAATCTATAATGATTCTTGACACCACAACGATTACCAATAATAATGATAACAATAATAGTAATAATAATAATAATAAATAACAGATAGTAACTGTGGTAACAACGACAACAACAGTAAAGGTTATTTATACAATGTCAAGATATAATATACAAAGAATAATAATAATTCGAAACTGTAGTCTATCTGTTTGCAGCCCAGTCTTATAACCACTGCGCTACTAGAACGTAAGATACACAACATTAAGAAGTGGGTTGGTTCTAGCTGAATCTGACAGCTTCTTATAGCCCATTATTCGTCCCAAATTGCGAAAAGGGTACACCACAGATGTCTGTTAGATGTTTACTTGATCCTTATTGTCAGCAATGCGATTAAATATACACCATATGCTCAGTACAATACTGTAATAAAGACATCGACGGTCTTTAAAACTGCTAGGATTAGGTTTATTAAGGAAATACGATTAGCTACATGAGCGATGTGTTTTTCCGGATCTTTGTTACATAAGATACCAAATAGTATGCCACGTAACAAAGTGTGGCAGTAGTAAGAAATATAAACAGGTGAAGACAGATAATATGGTCACAGTACTTTATTCTTCACGAAATGCCGCCCTGAAATGGCAGAGGCCAGGACAACTTTATCAAAGTTGTATTTGTCCAAGCTGATCTGTACGATGCATATACAGCGCAGTGGTTAGGAAAGGGCCGTCTTAAAGGGGAACTTTGCTCTATTTTCATATCAATAAATGACCTTTTTCTTTACACTATGTTGCCAATCATTAAATAAAAGTTATTATCAACATGTTTATATATAAAAACTGCTGCGTTCCAATATAGTTTTCATACGTGGAAGACGGTCTGATTTTCTGCGGCAATTGAGCTTCGAAATTGGTGTCATTTATTTTCTCGACCTTGATCTTGCCTTGTGACGTCACCAGTGCTTAGCTCTGTGAATCATCTCGTATATCCTTGTATGTTTTAAGCAGCAGAAAAACCACAAAAATGCTGACTTGTGGCGCACCAAACTGTCTGCTTACGGAGAAACCAAATCCTGGATACTCCTTTTCACGCTGCCATGAGATAATAAATTTAAATTGGATAGTTGGTTGAAAAAATAAAAATTATTTCATCCCCCTGCGAGACAAGTTCGGATGTTTCAATGTCATTTCAAGCCTGATTTTTTCACATTTTGTTATGGTTCCATAGATGGTCATCTTTAAACAGGATTAAACAAATAAGACTAGGTCCATGTAGTTGGTGACTCATTTAGGTAACATGGACTATTGTATTTGCCATATTAACTCCCTTAAAATATGTTTCCTCAAAGAAAAAATAATTCCTAATGTTTGTACCACATAATGTTTGCACTTTAGTTATAATTATTGATACAAAACCACTTGGTGCCTAATGTGAAATGTAACATGGACTATTTAATTATCTGCCAACCAATTTAGCAAGATACATCTGAATTAAGTTGATTATTTTGAGCTACCATTTACCTTTTAGCCAACAAATACTTCCTTCTTGAATCTTAATTGGGCTAAAAGCATTAACGTGTAACACGTACGTGTTCATTTCACAAGCTAGTGAAATATGCCTATTTCAAATAAGAAATTGTCTAATTACAGCCAATTAATTAATCAAACACTGTGTTATTGCATGGGTATTTAATTCATGAAAATTGGGATGGGGTGGATTATATGGATAATGTATAAATATATAAGAAAATATTGCTTTGTTTTGTGCAACTTGCCTCGGTAGTAAGTTATTTTTATGTATTAATTACCAATAATCAACCCCCTAATATCCATGAATGAAATACATATTAACACATTTTTACTCCTTTAATTATCATCTATGGTTGTAATTAGACAATTACATATGTATGAGATTGATGCAGTTCAGCCCATCTTCATTGCTGTGTTTTCAACATTTATGTCTTTGTATGTTTTTATTCATGGACCAAATTAGTTTTAATATTGACTGAACATTGAAGTGGAATTATTTGAATTGTAATTATATTGAGCTTGTAACTAATAAATATAGAAAATGAATATTTTGTCAAAATGACTTCAGTTTGTTAAGTGAACTCCATGAAATTATATGTAGATGTTTATTTTTTGGTCTAAACCATATCTTACATTGGCAAGGGTATGTATTACTTAGCTGTCTCAATAAAATGTGTTGTATGTGTGTAATATCATTGACATGATACAGCTATGTATCAAATATTGTATCAAATATTCTGTTTTTGAACACGAACAGTGTTCTTCGGTGATGTGAATTTTGTCTTGGTTATTTAAATTCCAGAGTAGATTTAAAGTCCAGAATAGATCTAAAAATATCATGTCTGAAGTAACAAGATCTAAGCTGCATGTTTATGTTTTTATAATTCACAACAAAATGTACATTCTATAGACGCTTGCTGTAGGCATTGAAACGCATTGCTCGCACGAACACCATTCTTGTGATTCTGAAATGACAGCTCCGACTCGATGTTGATTATTCTCGGTATTTATGAACTCTGTTTCTGTGTCCCTCTTAGTACTTTCAGTAATTGATAATTCAGAATTATAATATACTGGTTCAAAATCATAAAATGGAATATTTGAGGCCATAACCGGGTAATTATGACAATATACAAAGTAATCCAACACAAGAATCCGGTATGTTTACATGTTGGAACCATAACCGAAAGTCAGTACGCTAAGCACTGGTGACGTATCGCTCGCTGATTGGCTGACAAATCTTGGAGCTGGAGATTAATGGCTTCAAATAATACTGATAAATCTGGTGGAATTTTACTATAAAATATGCTTTCTCGTTGCTAAATGCAAAAAATGCCAGTAGTAATCGGTAGAGAAACCCATAGACTTTAAAACAGGCAGCATACATTGGCCATAGCCAAACCTGAGCAAAGTACTCCTTTAAGTGCCCACGCATTAAGACGGCTCTGGCTTTGGATGCTGGGCTTCAAACGTGCAGGTCGGGGATAGAGGATCAGCTCAAGGCAGGGTGGATCACCCGTGACCAACGTCTAACATTTTTTAAGCTTCGAAAGTAAAACGAAACGGATTTCGGTTCTGAACACCTTTCGGGTTAACCAAATCGGAGAATACATTTTACTAATTGAAGCTTGGAGTTATTTGAAGGAAGGTTCTGTCTAATAGCTATGGTAGATGTTGGGACTATAGCTCGAAAGCGGATTCCGCTTCACCCACAAAATTCAAAATAATGCTTGAGCACCTGTCTGTGTCAATCTAATAAAATACAATTCTGCACTTTGAACAATGCAGATTCAGTCGCGCGGTATTGGGCCTTATGCTCTCTATATTGACTCATACATATTAATTTAATTCGTATTTTTTCACGTCAACTTTTATCCTGTAGATGCTTCAGTTCATTCGGCAGTAAATGCGTACACTGAATGCTGGTACTGAAGCTGATGAAGTATCGAACAAGCAACATCATTCGGTAAGAGAAAAGCTGGGGACATTTACCAGACCGACTACTCCCTACAATAATGGAGCTGATCAGATGAAACATCCGAAGTACACAGGTGAGCTTGGGATTCAAACACTGACCTGGAGGTTTGTAGCACACTACGCTACTGACCGGATTGCTCTACCTCGTGAGGTGAAATGACGTGCAAGTACTCACAGAAGGACGAGAGCTCCGGAATTGCCATCGATAGCGCACACCATTAAAGATATCCAGGTCGGAAGATCGAATTCCAGTGCTGTCGGGGTCCGTGGTATGTTTCACCCATCCAATAATCAGGGCACCTCCGTAGTCTAGCGGTAGCGTGTTGGGTCACATATCGCTACCACCCGTATTCGAATATCGGCGTGGGGATATCTGTAGGTTGTTTCATCTTTGACTTCGCTTCATTACCTTTGGAGGTCGCTCGGCCCATTTAGCCTATCATGTGCACAAAAGTGGCCGTAAAACATCAGTCATCATCATCAATCATCACCATCATCCATCCAACAAGCTCTTTCTCCCACGGCATAACCGCTCCAGCAAAGTCAGATTCACTAGCAACATTTATTTATGATAACAGTTAGTAGAATGTATTTCTATAAATGTTGATGTGTTTCTATTCCAACATTATCATTGTTTTATATATGTTACAGGTAATCTGTTTAATCATGTAATATGTATATTACCTGAAATATTCAGGTAATAGACCTATCCAAATTGCATCGGTTGCCAACTGCTGTCTCGGGTTAGAAACAGATATGGCGTCCACTGTTAACAGGGAATGCCAATTTTTCAATAACGGTAAATACTGGAAATATTTCAGCAAATTATTTCATATTACAGGGAGACCTAAACTAGTATTTCAGCTGAACGATTGTATATTTCCAAAGGATTTAACACAATACTTATCAGGATATAACCCAATGATTGAGCGGGACGATTTTTCAAGATGAATTACACAGCTAAGCATTGGTTATTCATATATACAAGATATTTGTAGGGGATTTTCTTTTGCATGGGCTAATATGGATTAAATAAATTATTTTAAAATTAAACCTTTAGCTGAATATAAACTGATTTTAATCAAGATGTAGAGTTTCCGAAATGTTATTTTTACTTGTACTTGGGAACCAATCATATAGTTGTCACCTGTATATGATTAATTACAAAATGTTATTACATTAGAGTATTACCACCCTTGACATTTACATGTAGTAGACATTGTACGAATGGCTACTTCATAAAATAAAACAGTTCACTTTCAATACAAGATATCATGCATAAATATCAATGTTACAGTAATAGGAATCACCCATTGGATTATAATCTATGTGATCATTGATTTGATCCATTCACATCGTCATGTCAGATGGCAAAGTTCTACAAAAAATAAGTTTGAACTAAACAGGCCGGATCATGACAGCCACGCAAATCGCGCTGAACGTTATTATAGTTTAGTGGCATTTATCTATTGGATGAAGTCTATGCCATTCCTATTAAATACCAAATTATGATCTGGAGATCACATACCCTTAATGGACTATAAATAAAATCCAGATATAGCTGGTAATTAGCCTAAATACAGCCTTTTAGTAAGATATTTATCGGCCACTACACGCGTAAATTGCCATGCAACACAGTGATTCTTAGACCGTAGTGTTAAATTCAGCCGCATGGTGGCGACAGGGGCAATTGAATCGGTATATACGTCTATTGCTAACTGAGGTTTAATACATATTACCTGATTGTACAGATTAACTGTTTATATATATATATATATATATATATATATATATATATATATATAAACCAAATCAATGCATAGATAAGCTAATAGAAATACAACCCTAACTATGACCGATTGATACTAATATCAATAATAAGAGTTTTAATAATAACAGAATCATCACATATACCATTTGGGGGACTTTAACAGCGTTAATTGCATTTTGTTTTCATTGTTTTATCTTGGTTTGTCAGAAATGTTTACATTCGGCTTTATTTCTCCGAAACGATGTTCTTCAAAGTATCCGGGTGACATATAAACAGAGTAATTAGTACGCGACCTTTGAAGGTGACTTTGTATTGAATTCTCAGACAAGATGGAGACTGTTTTCCGTTTGTTATTAAGTCAAGTGATCGTCGGCGATGGCTCTGACTGGTGGTCATGACATCTTGGCCCGTACCTGTACTACCCATAACCCAAGTCGCTGACACCTTGGCCCGTACCTGAATTGTCCACAACTTCAATCGGTCAGACATTGGCCCGTACCAACATCTGGTAATTAGTTAAACTAGTCCCAAACGGCGTACGCCAATTAAGCCCAAACTAATATCGCAGACGTTTTAATTGCCTGGTCCATTGTTTGCTGGTCTAGCGCACCTGAGTTGAAAATATATTTACGTAAATTTTATATTCTCCGCGATAACTTCGTATAAAGTACAAAGTCTCTCGGCAAACTGGCTTCCAGTCGTTCTCCATACATCAACATATATTAGCCCCAAATCACGGTTACACAATGTATATTGTATGCACATTAATGATGAGAGCCGCTAGCTGAGAATATTGCCTTAACAACATATGCACCACGGCGTGTGTGTGTGCCTGTGTGTGTTTGGGGAGGGGTTGTTTGGTGAATATCGTTGTGCTAAATTGAACTGCCGTTTTTCAGTAATGCAATTCACTGACCCTTAACGTTTCCTGGAACGGAGACTGTGTAGTATAAAGCGTGAATTTTTTTTTATTATCGCCCATATTTTGATGAATTCCTCAATTGATTCTCTAAATTCTCCCCACGGGTTATTTACGTGTTATTTGTCCATCTGTCTATTTAGTATTTTATCGTCTGGATTCCGACTCATTTATTTGTATGATAATTTATTAACATCTTCTCGGTAATTGCTCACTGCTTTGAATTTTGACACTTTTAATACTGCTATTACAACTTAATATTTCTAAACATACAACAATAACAATAACAACAACTACTGCTGCTACAAATACTATTACTACTACTGTTAATAATTATAATAATAACAATGATAATAATAATAATAACAATACTTTTCTGGAGTCCCAGGAATGACTTATTATGTTCTGCTAAAAGTTATATTGTTATAGCCGTATAGGTAGGTTTAGCTAACAACAACAACAACAACAACAACAACAACAACAACAATAATAATACTATGTTTATTATTGTTATTGTGGTTATTGTCAGATACTATTTATTCTCGTTTTTCTCTGTTATGTAGAACTACTTATAAATACTCCTCTTACGATAAAAGAAGTTAAAATAATATATTGTTTTGTATATATATATATATATATATATATATATATTGTGTGTGTGTGTGCGTGCGTGTGTGTGTGGCGTGTGCGTGCGTGTGTGTGAATTGATAACACACACACACACACACACAAAAAGAGAGAGAGAGAGAGAGAGAGAGAGATAGATACGGAAAACAAAACAAAGATCAGAATAGGTAATTAATTAGTCATTATATATATATATATATATATATATATATATATATATATGCATGTGCTTTAATGGTCATATGAGAAGCTATAGTACGTCATGCGCTGAATAGCTTATTAAGCGCTATCTAGAACACAAGTCGTCATCAAAACATGTAAATAAAACACTGGATGCAAATAGGACTCACTTGTATTTAGCGTTTCTGCTTGAGGCCTCCACAGTTATTGACTTGTTAATAAATGATTTTGCACGCGTCCGTTATGCAAATATTACACGAAGCCAAACAAAAATGCACCAATTTCGCTGCGGAGCTATGTCATCGATGTTGGTTCGGGACTGGTAGGGGCGCCACTGTAGCGTTCTTGAGTGTTCTAGTATACCTCAGTTACTCCTATATATATATATATATATATATATATATATATATATATATATATATATATATATATAATACATATATGGTTTAAGAGTTGTACCTTAAAAGGTGGCCTTGACCTGTCTTGGAGCAAGTTACGTCGAAGCGTTTTTTTTTCATTTCGTGAAATGAATAATGTGATACCTTCAGACTGTGTCACGACAGACAGTACATTCATTTTTTTTTGTCGCAGCTCCCCCCTTGTATAGTTACATAATATCGTCAATCATCATCTCTTTTTTGTAAACCCATACCTCTCGAGTTGGGCAGGGCAAAAGAAACACTCGCAATGATAGAAAACATCAACAATTAATATATTGCTGTCTTATATATATATATATATATATATATATATATATATATATATATATATATATAAATAAAACTCACTGTTGTCATGTTAAAGAACCACTCAGTGTTAGATAACGATATCAGCACCGACAGCACATAACTAACCCATCTCGGCCTCAGCCAAGCCGTGTAGACAATGTTAACATTAGGGTCAGATCGCCCGGTAACAAGTCATCTGTTGCTGTAAGTGTGACTCCGGGTGGCCAGACGTATACAATGGCCTCGGCTCGTTATCAGCTGTAATATCAGAACAATCAACTCTTCAACGAACTGCCCAGGTACACGGAGAGGTCTCGTGACCCCGGCGACAGGCTACGATTGGCCCGTCTCCTAGCACGTGACCCAAGGGCTAAGGGCCAATCGGTTGGACATAAAGGAGGAGAACGCGGAGATGTCGTTCGCGAAACGGGCACGTCCGTCGACAAATTAGCACCGAGAACAGGCCTCCTCTATCGGCTCATACCCAGTACAGGTCAGTAGCTGGATCAAAGGTTTACGCGATTATTAACCTTTCCTTGATTTTATTTATAGAGATCACGTACGAAAAAAGGGTGGCTAACATACGATCTAAGGTTTCCAAGATGAAATGTCTCTTATTACACAAATGTAGATGCATAGATTAATTTCTAGAAACCTATTCCAGATTATTGAGCACTGATGTGGTTTTGTATCTTTTGTGTATTCATCTGAAGCCGCGTCATGCCAAATGTCCATTAATCAACCGATATAACATGTTACGAAGTGGTTACTTGTTCTAAATAGTACCGACGAGAGCAGACGACAACGACATGGCGCTGGAGCGATGGGAGGTGAAGGTCATCTGCACGATGGCGTTGTTCGTCTCGATGTCAATATTCGTCTTGTTGCCGATCCGAGTTGCTAGAGCTGTGTCCAAACAAGGCAAGAGGGGCCTGCTGATTATCAGCATTCTGAGCTGTTTTGGAGGCGGTGTGTTCTTCGGTGCCTTCCTCACTCACATGAACCCAGATGTATGTTTATTTGTTTGTAATACGCACATATTAATATTTCACTGACGAGTCGAATGTCTGCTGTGGCAGCAAAAGAGGCTGCGTACATGTGCATAGATACACATGCGATATGAATGTTGCACATACGTAATTGACTTTATGAGCGCGTTTGGTCTACCGACATTGCATTTGTATATCATCTCATTTACGCCTCTGTGGTCTAACAGGTAGGGCATTAGATCATAGATCACTACCACCTGAGTTCAAATCTCGGCGTTGGCATATCTGAGGGTGTTTTATCTTTGACTTCGCTTCATTACCTTTGGCGGTTGATCGGGCCATTTAGCCTATTATGTGCACAAATTGGCCGTAAAACATCAATCATCAGCATCGTATAACACACGCAAACACGCACAAACACACATACACCGGCACACACGAATACACCGTAGATATACTATTATTTGCTGCCATATCTCTTTTCAGATGGCCAAATTAAAACTAGATAAGTAGCTATTTAAAAAAGTTCTATTATCCAACTTCATTGAGCTCAAGACAATTTGTTTTGACCCTATCAGTGATAAAACAGCTAAGTTAGCTCAGTTAGTCGTTCATTTCCATGGGCACAAGCATTTCTCAAAATCTTGACATCCTACTAAGTACGGCCGTTATAATACGACAGGCCAAACTGTCGAATTACAATAGTGGCTGTACAACTGTACTGAAACGGCAATCTGGTGTATTTCTGTATTGAGGTTCATTTTGATTTATCTTCGCGGTGAATAATATTCACGGTCTTTACGATTAAAATCTCAAATATTCTTACATCACGAAAGATAATGTTTCTACGTTATATATATATATATATATATATATATATATATATATAGTGTGTGTGGTGTATGTGTGTGCGCGAGCGCGTAGAATACATGTATTTTATAATGGCATTTTATAACATCCATTAATAACCTACACCTAGGTGAGGATGTTGCTGAACGATGCCCTTATGGAACCAAACGGCATAACCTACCCACTACCGGAGCTGTTAACTGGTCTTGGATTCTTTGTGATATTATTCCTGGAGAAGTTTGTCTTGTTGTGTAGAGACAAGAGCGATAAAAAGAAACCGGATAAACACCCTGGCACCAAAGCCTTAGACACAGGTAACACGAACAGCAAGCATTAGTCATTGTTAGCTAACGTGGGACGGCTTAACCGCGGGACGGCTTAACATGCGAGCTCGGCGTGCCGGGCTGGCTGCGGGTATGAGATTCCGGGTGTGGGGATATTTGCCTGGGCGGAGCTGGTGGCAGTAGACACGGATGGATCATCGGGTATCACAAAAGAGATGATGATTGGAAATAAAATAAACAGTAGAAGCCAAAGAAATTAGTTTCTACAAAATAATGATGATGAAGATGATAATAATAATAATAATAATAATAACAACAACATAATAATAATAATAATAATAATAATAATAATAATAATAATAATAATAATAATAATAATTGAATAATAATAACAGCAGCAGCAGCAGCAACAACAACAACAACAACAATGTAGATTTAAGTGCCCTTACTAGCAGGAGCCATTCAAAGTTGTTGTACAGTGACACCTCAAATAATGTATATGTAAGAACCCAGTAAGATATTTGGACGATTTAAAGGTTATTTATCGATGAAAACAACCTTCAAAGGGTGAGCTTTTATAACAGATTTAATATTTTCAAGAGATGACGTATTTCTAATATCATCATTGATCCGCTAAATAAATGTCTTCGGCAATTAGATGTTATTCTGAAGTCACATCTAAAACAAGCCATTAAATATCTGTATAGCGGTTCTCGGAGATCAACTATAATCTAACATATACATTACATACACGCGACTAACACATAACTGTGTAGAGCTGTGACAGCTCAGTCAATTGAGCGTGGCACTCGTAACCGAAAGGTTGCCGTTTCGATTCTCCGGAGCTGAAATGCTGTCGTGCCCCGACTGGTGCACTCAGCCAGAAATAGGAAATCTGACAGGACCCGGTGGCCATGGATCCGAATAATGCTATGCGCCTATAACGGCGGCATGCGTTGTATGCTCCCCCGGGAGTTGAGGTGTGTGCTGGATTGTAGCAAGTCTGAGTAAGGGATAGCAATAACGTAAAAGCATCCCAGAGCAGGACAGCTGAATGTGTTGCTCTACAAATTAAACATCATTATCCTTATTAACACACGACGTACACAAGAATAACACAATCCAGAGTAATTATTGGTAATTTTAGAGAATTTCGTATCATTCAATTACGTTTTATAAGCACAATATAGTCTTCTGGGAATAATTTCACTTTGTCGCAGACATTAATAATTAATAATGATCCAGATTTTCTATAACTGCAAAAAACACAACAATGACATGGTCTGGTGTCAAATGCTTGAGGCAAGACTGGTATCGCGTCGTGAAAGGGCCAGAAATACGGACCAGTGAATAACTTTCAACTTTACCACGACTGACACATGACAAGAGTACCAAGTATCAAGCTCATGAAGATAGCTTACTTCATCGACATTGTCTATGCTCTAAGATCTTCAACCGTTCGACGTACATTGTACAGAGGGTGTCTCAATCGTTGTGGGTACGTACCGACAAGCATGGTTAAGCCGGTGTGGGTAAGTTATTGAATATATTTCGGATTTGATTAGGGTCCGGGCAAATTTGCACCCACCCGCATCTTTCCAGTGCGGGTGCGTGGCAAGGGTAGGCGTTATATTGCGAGTGCTTCGTGGGTATGGCCAGCATATTTTTTCCCGCCTCCTACCATTACTGTTCACGTGGTTAGTGAGTGAGTATTGTTGGCAGACGGTTCTGACATAGTCCAGTTCGTAGAGCGTATGCTGTCAAATATCCCTCTACGAGATTCGCTAATAACCATCACAACTGGAAATTTTATAATCCAATGGAAAATACATTGTGGGCGTTAGGGTCTCTCTCTCTCTCTCTCTCTCTATATATATATATATATATATATATAGCGCGCGCGCACACACACACACACACACACACACACACACACACACACACCCTTTCTTTCTCGGTCGGACAGACAGTTAAATAAGGAGAAGTTAATAAACGTGTTTCATTATCGTAGAATTTCTCGCTTGACCTTCCAGAGAAAGGTCAGTTGAATGTCATCGCAATCAAGACCCAGTACCTGAATGGGGGCTTCGTCAAAGATGACCCAGAACCTAAAGATCCGGATTCGAAGTTACGTCATCCGGACAACAGCCAAAGTCGTACCGCTTGTCCAGGTAAGTGGTCGTCGCAAAATAAATACGAAACATTCTTTAAAGCCATACCATAATTGGTTGGTTGGTTAGTCCCCTTAGAGAAACATCCCACAAACATAGGTTTTAGCCGGTTTTAAACCCACAACTTGGAGGTTTGCAGGGCGGCGCTCTATTCACTACTCTATAGGGCCACCCCGATTGTTTTCGAACATATATTACTTATTATCGCCGGAAAGTTGCTCCTCAACCCTATGTTCCAGGTAAGAAAGGCGCCGAGGCTGAATAACTGAAACTAGCCCAACCGAACCCAACCTTTTATCGCCCACGACTTGGACGCCGCCATTTTGATATGTGAACGCAATGTTTATCGGTGTTGTTGAAATGTCACGTAACATGTCATCTGCCTGTAATTGTCTGGCTCGAAGCACTGCAATATTTGGCTCGTTATTTGATCATGTGACCTCTCTGTACTCGGCTAGCGGAGCACGGCTTGCCCAAAACACTCACCTAGTGTAGGAGCATTAAAATGGATCATGACGGCACAGCTTTAACGTAGTCGATAATAAAGCCAGAGAAGTTCCGTTCGATTACACCGACAGTCGGTGTGATCGGTAAGTCAGGAAGTCAACGGGCAAAGTCGCTATCAGAGTAAATGTCAAAAGTTCTTAGATTGGCTATGTTGAATTTGGACCCTGCATTAAATAGCTAATAATAAGTCCGAATCAATTCCAGAGACTTATCAGAAAGAGCTCTGGTGTATATATATATATATATATATATATATATATATATAACTTAACTTACGGCGCACTATAAACATTCCGTTTGGTGTAATTATTAAATTTTAATTGCCATTTATTACAGGTCAATATTAACTCGATGTATTTGTATTATGTTCTGTTATCAGTCTAGTTATCTATTTGTTATGTTTGTATTACCTAGAGGTTAAGGAGGTCTGTTATCTATGACAATAATAATATAATCGAGTTCAGTATGTACCAATTGAGTGGATATCGATGATATGGCAAGGTTATGATAGATGAAGTAGTATGATTGGTCTGAATGAGTGACTCACTCACTCACTCACTCACTCACTCACTCACTCACTCACTCACTCACTCACTCACTCACTCACTCACTCATCAATCAATCAATCAATCAATCAATCACTCAATGAAAGGATGCGAACTTATTACTTTCTACAATACAACACTATCTGAAGGTTGTTTCGTCTTTGACTTCGCCTCATTACCTTTGGAGGTCGCTCATATCAGATCCCCTCCCCCAGCCCTGATATATGCAAACGTTGTCAACAAACAAACTATGACTATTCAAACAAAGCTACACGAAGATGACTAAACGTACAGAAAATATCTGAAATACTTCCGTTTTGGTTTACAGGTTACGAAACCATGGCACTACCAGGACACTGCTGCTCCGGCAAGCACCCAGAAGATGACGTACTATCGGTGACGTCCATTACGTCAAAGGTGGTCGTGACGTCAGATGACGACCGTGCTCAGACACGATCAATCATCTTCATGGTCGCCATGTCACTGGACTGCATTTTCGAAGGTGAATTATTTTCTGTTCGGACGGAAACTGACATGAGCGGGCACACGCACTCCCCCCCACACACGCACGCACACATGCACGAGTGTGTGTGTGTGCGCGCAAACTGTTTTCTATGACTGATCTAAACTGGTCTTAAGTTAGGTTAATTAATACACAGGACAATGTCCGGGCAAAGAAGGGTCAGACGTTGTCTATAAACAATAATATTATTTTTCCCATTATAATTGCCAAAATTAATTTTACAGTGAAATTATTAGTCTTGTGCACAAATCCCCTCCACCCCCTCTTCCATACAACAATAATGCAAAAACGTCTTACACGTGATCGTTCTGTAATGCTATTGGTTGTCACTGGCCGCCATTTTGTTTTCACAAGACGAACGCGCTACGTTTGAGTTCGGCGCAGTTTGCCAGTCGTCGAGTCGAAAACTCTGCGGAACGAACGAACGTTTGCCGAGCTAACGTTTTTGACCTGGTTTGTTTTGAACCTGTTGCAGGCATGGCCTTGGGTCTGATGTACGAAGTTCAGAATGTGATCGACCTGTTTGTGGCGATAATCTCTCACGAGTTTATCATGTCGTTTTCGATAGGAATGGAACTCGTCAAATACAACAAGACAAAGGCGGTACGTGTGTGAAGGACTAGTGGCGAGAACGATGAGAACATGACCATCAAGTAGCTTATCAATCCTCGTTCTCCGCCAGTAATCAGCTTATAGCGTTAAATGCACGGTCTCTCTCTCTCTCTCTCTCTCTCTCTCTCTCTATCTATCTATTTATCTCTCTATCTCTCTCTTTCTGTCTGTGTGTGTGTGTGTGTGTGTGTGTGTGCGTGTCTGTGTTTAGTGAAATATGCGCATTGAGAGTGCATCTGTTGTTGTCATGTCAAGTGTTCCTTAAACTAGATGCTGGGCGCCTCCGTGGTCTAGCGGTAGCGTGTTGGACCACAGATCACTACCACCCGTGTTCGAATCCCGGCGTGGGCATATCTGAAGGTTGTTTCGTCTTTCACTTCGTCTCATTACCTTTGGAAGTCGCTCGGCCCATTTAGCCTACCTTGTGCACAAAAGTGGCCGTGAAACATCAATCATCATCATCATCCTTAAACTAGATGGTATAGTAATGCAGCTGTTGCATAGAATAGAAGTTAGTGATTTGGTGATCGAAGGGATATATATATATATATATATATATATGGAGAAAAAGCTTTTGAGATGAACTATGATAATTACACAGGCAAATATTGGACAGTGACTTGCCCCTACGAGACAACTAGTTAATTTGTGGCCGAACTCTAAAATTATCCATCCGTCAATCATGTTTATCAGTAATATACTAATATCAATGTCATACCTATAATAATTGGAAGGGATCGATTGATAATTTTTAATATTTCTCTTTGACGTAAACACTATATAAGGTGACCCCTTAACGTAGCTGACTAATAATACTAAATATGGTTAGTAAACGCTAGCTTTTGTATACTTATGTTTTAGTTACTATATAAGTCAATCACCAGTTTCTTCCATTTTTTCTATGGAAAACAAAACCCCAGTTTCGATCAGTTTCTACCAGTTTGTTTCACTATTTTGTTTCTCCTGGAAATATATTCAACCCTAATTAACCTTATTATATATATATATATATATATATATATATATATATATATATATATATATATATATATAAACCTAATTATAATGTACAATTACAGGTAGTAGCAGGTGGTTTGACTTATGCCTTTACACCTGTACTCGGAGCTGTTATAGGTATCTGTATTGTTGAGGCCGGCAGGTCGGTTGCTAACCAGGATACCATTGACATAGTGACGGGAGTGTTACAGTCGATGTCGGCCGGAACCTTTATATATTGCTCATTTCTGGGTAGGATATGTTTTGTTGACGTCACATCCGTTATCCAATAACACACATGCACACACGCACGCATGCGCGCGCTCGTACACACACACACACACACACAACAAACTGAAACATGCACCCATCAACGTATGCAAATCGTGCATTCCAAAGTGTATAATCCATTGCTATATGTAATTGGATCTTGTGTTTAAATGGTGTCATAACGTTTTTCCAGCTGGTTTTTCGTTTCAGGAAAGCTATTCTTTAGATATTTTTATCCTATTCTCAAATAAATACTTACTCAATAAAACTCAGATTAATTCCAGCCTTTTAACAATTTAATA
The DNA here is from genome assembly GCA_025642065.1 of Paralvinella palmiformis. Taxonomy (NCBI): domain Eukaryota; kingdom Metazoa; phylum Annelida; class Polychaeta; order Terebellida; family Alvinellidae; genus Paralvinella; species Paralvinella palmiformis. Next base: position 958,741 of record JAODUP010000036.1, read on the forward strand.
CATCAGAATTGTGATGTTATTCGATGTTAATTCAAGCCCTTAACAAGAATCGGTTATCTCAGTTTTACTCTGTAATTTACGCTGAATTGCAGGCATTCTGAAGGAGAACTTGAACAATGATCACGCCATTTTGAAGTCGTTTGTCGTCCTGCTGGGATTTGGTTTGATGGCTGGCATGGCGGCCATTAGTGGCACAAGCGGAGATGACAAGATCCCGGCTGATACATCTACCATAGCTATGACGGCCGGAACTTACTAGTAGTCCGATCGTAATATGGGGTTTATGTATTATTTTAATGCTTGCATCCCTTAATAAACAAACTCACACACACACACACACACACACACACAAGCCTACAAAATAGCTTAATCCCTCTAGGACATTATATAAGCAATATTGAACCATAATCGTTTGCTGCTTTAGGGATGTGGCGAGTAAGCGCACAGTTAGTGCCAGTCCCGGGATGCATGCACCATAACCAAATCACGACTCGTATATAACCTATTTTAAAACATATATATGATGATGGGGGGGGGCGGCAGGGAGGGGTTATACAAGTGCTTATAAGAAGCCTAATTTATATCTAATGCTGTCTCTACGTTCTCTTTGACCTGTTCTTCGCCTACCTGAGCGGCTTCACAGTCTACCTCGCCACTAACCACTCACTATATTAGTCTGTTTCTCTACTCTCTTTACACTCTATGTACTCGCGTTGTCATCACCAGAGTGTGATACACAAGATCTGCCTACGTCATCTCAGAGGACGTTACTATTTCTCATCTATTAACCTTTTCGGTCTTAATAAGGTGTCGTTCCCAGTGTGGAATACCCTGAATCTCCATCGTTACGGATCTTGTCAGCAATGGCGTCGGACATCTACCGATGATCCACGGTATGTCAGACTGTTCGGTTCATCGTCCATCTAATCGGGATCGACGAAGCGCGTACAACTCTCACTGTGGAACACAGTAAATTTATAGATTCTCAAAAACAAAAATTCACCAGCGAGTACCACTGACTGACTGATTTTCGGTCGTCGAGAATTATGCTGGTAATTTAACATTCGGGAAGTTTCACGTACATTCGTGGACACCAAGGGCATCTAGAGGTTACCGATTTATTACCATTATTCCTGGTAAGATGTAATTTAGACAATTACCACATCACTGAGGTTTGTTCCCGGACAGAGTACCAAGTGACCATTTAACCGAACATCAACATCATCATCATCATGGCTAACACGAACGCTACTGCAAAAAAACAACCATGACAGTCTGACGTCCCGTGAATTATTACTTACCCGGTCCCACGCCATACTGCACGTTAGAGGTGGAACAGGGTCAGAGTGAATTAAACGCTTGTGATATCAGATTGTGTCTGAAACACCAATGATCCTCAAGATAAAGCGTTTACGGGACACCGATCTAGTATTTCGTGTTAACGTTTACAAACCCTTTTTTTTAAATATAAAACATATTTTAGTTGACTTTTTTTAAAGTTGTTTTTAGCTTCATATATTGATCACTTTCGTCGAGAATTAACAAACAATTTGATGCTGATTGAAAATTATCGCATAGTGTTCATTAATAGCAATTTAGTAATTTTTTGTTTATATATATATATATATATATATATATATAGTATCTATATATCATATAATTATGGCGAAGCCTGATTGATCGAACTATCATAGATTGATATTAAGTCGGATAAATCTTTGTTTATGTAATTGTAATCGATCATTCAGCGGATCCAGTTTTTACTATTAACTTGGTGTCACTGTCAGAGTACGGTACACAGAATCTCATTTAGACTCTTATACAATTACTATGTGTTTTACTTAAGCTAAGTGCAATCGAAAACGGCATTGTAAGAAAATGACGCAATAAACGTAAAGCTGAAAGTGCACATGTTTGATTTTGTATCTATTTAAGATGGGCGTATCTGTGTAAATATCAGACGAGTATATGGAGCGGGTGGAGATAGAGTGTACTATCTTATATGCGTAATTGTGTGTGTGTGTGTGTGTGTTTGCGTATACGTGCGTATACAAATCCCACGGTTTGCAAGACAACATCCGAAACTGCTAAAGTGCATTTGATGTCATGTAGACGATGAAGATGGCGATGTTAATTATTATAGTATTGGGTGATGAGATGCATCTTCAGTCGATTTGTAAATGATTTGATGGAATTGTTTATTCTCAGTTCAAGAGGCAAATTTGACAAACCTTTGGCTTCCTGGTGAATGAATGTTTTTAGAAATTGATTCGTCTGCCATTTGTTCCACATGTGGGCCTAAGCATCGTCAAACATTATGATCGTGAATTTGTATAGAAGATTGGAAATTTGCCATGTACATGAATTTGCACAACTGTAATTTATAAATATCTCCTAATTTTGGCCTTCCTAATTTGTTGAATAGTGGACTTGTGTGTTCATTGCTGGATCCATCGCACACAAACATTTCGTATACATCGTTTAATAAATATAAATACTAGCTGATGTAACATATATACTGATATGCAGGTTCCCATATTATAGAATGGCATACAATGGACGAGTTGTCTAAGATTATTTGTTGATAGAAATCTCTTGGCAGAATGTATGGCATATGAATCAGTGGATATTCTTTATATATATATATATATATATATATATATATATATATATATATATATATATATATAATACCCATAAACCTTTCACTACTAACATTGGTAATGTGATGAGCACCAACTTCATGGAAATATTTGCATCTTAGTGTCTTGGATTGTTTTCGGATGAAATACAATAAGATTGGTTTTTGATATCGTAATTAGAATTTGTTCGCATAGAATCATTGGGCTAGAACATACAGATCATTGTTTCGTTATTTAAGTTATTAACATTTTAAAATTTGGGATATATTGTCGTATCATTGGCAAATAATATGCACTTAGAGTAAGACCACATGTTTGGTAAATCGTTTGCGTAGATGATGAACAAGAGTGGTCTCAGGACGAAAACGTCTGGAACACAACAGGTGCCGTGATGACATCTGGATCGAGCTTAACGGTATGACACAAACTACGATATATTGGACTAGTAGTTACTGAACCAATCCAGGTCAATGCCTCGTACACCATAATGGTATAGTTTGTTCAAATTATAATTGATGAATTATAGTGTCGGATGCCTTAGACTGCTTAGAGCGATCCAGGAATACCGCCACTGTAGAATACTTATGTGCAATGGAGGCCATTACGTGAGACATGAATTGAGCTACCGCATCAATGGTGCTGTGTTTCTGTCGTAAACCTTTTTTTTCTTCATATGACATATCTTGCTTGCATAAAAAGCTCTAGAGTCTTCCATGAGTTAATCAGTTTCGTCTTTGGATTTGTATATTGGTATCACTTTTGCAATCTTCATGCTCCAGGGTACGTCACCTGTTTGTAATGATTTGTTTATTATTGTATATATATATATATATATATATATATATATATATATATATATATAATATAAATATATAGGAACTGTTTCAGCGTTGTAATGAGTTTCAAACTTATGCCATCATGACAAGAATATTTCTTATGTTTAAGGGATATTATTGTACAAGTTATTTAAATGGGATCTGGTGATGGCCAAAATAACGATTGGTTACTAATGGAACGTTTCTTGTGATTTTTCAGGAATAGGAATCCGTTCGGCGAATTTTGGTCCAATCTTAGAAAAAATATTTGCAGAACATATTCGAAATAGTTTTAGGAACCTTATCACGTCATTTCCACTTCTAACTACTTCTGAGATATTGCTCTTATCGTTTTGTTTCCTTCAATGGGTTCCATATTTTTTTCGTATCATTTTAGATTTTAGTCGAATCAATGGTATATTAATTTTTTATGAAGCTTTTAATTTCTTATATAAATTTCTGGATAATGCAGGAAATCTATCTCTCTCTCTCTCTCTCTCTCTCTCTACTTTACCCTATATATTATATTTTAAAAGAGGATTACCTAATGTTTATTCAATGAACCAT